>PVIU01019038.1:0-37462 GCA_004026605.1 Ondatra zibethicus | reverse complement strand
CACTGCTCTCTGAAGGAAGCTGGTTTCTCTGTAGCTACACCAGCTGTTCAGAAAGCTCATTGGACCTGGTTTTGAAAATAAAACAAAGTTAAAACCCTGGGAGGAGCTATTGTGCAGTGGAGTACTGTCTTTCTTATAAAGAAAAAAAAAGTTACCTGGTACCAAAGTGTGCAACCTACAGACCCTCAGGTACTGCCCTGTGACTTCTCTGTATGACATCACAAGGGTGCCAAGTGCCTGTTTTCTAGACTAGAAGTTGGTGAGGTTTGGCTAGTGCTGAAACCATGCATAGGATTGGTTTACTAAATAAAACCTTATTACGTACGTCCTCCAAAGACAGCTGAAAAGTGGAGAGATTTTGATTTGGTGCTGTTTAAAAGGTGGCAATTAATAGCATAAGCACCAGGGAGATGGTTTAATTGTAACTGCCTTTTTTTTAAAGTCAGGCTAGAGCTCCAACTGAAACTTGCGTTTCATGCAAGATTGATTGGATAGGGACCACTCCCTGACAAAGAACTACATAATTAGAAATGACCAACTTACAGGGAGGATTGGGGGGGGCGTCACATTCAATAGAGCTCAAGACATTACAAATTCATGCTGACAGGGCTGTGGCATTGCCAAAGTCTATAGTCAAACTACGAGTACTTTACGTGCACATTACAAGGACATTTTCAGCATCTGGTGGGAAAGTAATTGCAACTAGGACTTTGGAGGATTAGGTGATAGGACACAAAGATTCGATTTCAAAGCATTATTCACTACAGTGTTTGTTTCTAGGCAGTTACATGGATCACCTATGCTCACTATATCCATTATAATGGTGAACAAAACACCTAGGGACAGAATAGCAAGCCCAACTTACAGTTCCCCACAAAAGCTAAAATTCATGTCATTGATTAGTGACTGCAACTGATCAGGAGCTGAAAGAGGACAGAAAAATTTAGGAGAAGGGCCCTTTCCCTCAGAGCTTGAAGGCTTCTCTGTAGCCTACGCCAACAAGTCTGGGGAAAAAAGGCTAACACTTTCAGTATTTAAGCTTTTTGGGCACTTCCCATGGGAAGCTGTCCCTACCAAAGTGGCCATAGGCTGCAGTCCTCTGATAAATTGGCTTCTTCAGATCCAGATCCCTGGAATATACAAGTCCATAACTTAATATGTAGCATTAAATTAAAATAAAGCAAAACAATCAGCAAGACTCATTTCAAGAGCTCTGGCAAAATGAGTTCAGTTCTCCCTGGGGTTTGCTAGGAAAAAAGTTCATGGCAAAAGTGTTGTTACTTCCCTGGTATCCAAACTGCTTGCACAGTCCTTTATTAGTAACTACAGTTCTTGTTTTCCAGCCCTGGCTTGACAAATATGAAAACTTAAATCATTCTCAGGAATTCCAATTAATACTTACCAAGGTCCAATCACTGCCCAACTATGGTTATTTTCTTTGTAACTTTGAACATCCCACCTTAACATATTAATCCTTAATGTAGCCACAAAGCTCAGTATCGAAGATGGAGAACGTTTTAGGATGTTACTGAGTCACAGAACACTAACTTCATCAGCTAGGTCCTCTCCAGGCAATTTAAAATATTGGCATGTTTTAAAATTTGTTCCCCTACATGAAGAGTCTACCTTCATCTCCACAGATTTCAGTATACATGCCCAACCCCCCATTTCTCACTAGCAATAGGCTTTACCATCTTTACCTGACAATGACCCCAGGGCGAAGATCAAAATTCTTCTTTACAATTTCTAATAGCTCTCTCTCACTCTTCTGGGAAGTACCATAATGGAAAATGGAGATCGACAATGGATGAGAAACTCCAATAGCATAAGAGACCTAAAAGTCAGTAATATATTGTTATAAAATAGGGATGCATATAAACTTTTACTTAATACTCTTCCCATTTACCTGTTCATTACATACCTGAACAAGAACCCTCCTGCACAGACCTCCTTTAACAAGGGATTTTGCTACCCAACGAGCAGCATAAGCAGCTGAGCGGTCCACTTTGGTATAGTCCTTTCCTGAAAAGGCCCCTCCTCCATGAGCTCCCCAACCGCCATAAGTATCCACAATGATTTTTCGGCCAGTCAAACCAGCATCACCCTGAAATTATAAGGGTTTAAGTCATGTAAGTGGTTCTTGACCAGGCTATTAGGATCATTCAAGACCCTGATGGAGCTAGCAGTAGCCACATGGACAATCCTAGCGCTTTTAAGGCTAACTGCATACAATATAACATCAGGTACACAGTGAATTTGGGGGTAGCATGGTCTATGCGAGACAGTGTATGTAGGATATGTATGGGTGGGGGAGGGGGCAGTCAGAAAAAAGATGAGGGCAGCCAAAGTTTCCAAGTAACCCACAATAATCAAAACATTTCATACATTTATTACCTGAGGCCCACCAATAACAAATCTGCCACTTGGCTGTAGGTGGTAAATTGTATCCTCATCAAGGTATTTTGCAGGTACAACAGCTTTGATCACTTTCTCCTTTAGAGCATCTCTCATCTCATCAAGACAAACTTCTTCATCATGTTGCACAGATATAACAATTGTATGGACTCTGATAGGAAGCACAGCACCTCGATCTTGCATATACTGCACAGTCACCTTGGATGCAAAATAGATCAGAACACTTGTCTAACCAGCTTTGTTCTCTATCATAAGTTTAAATATAGCAAAAAGACAAGTATTATACCCCCCTCAGTCAGCTATAATTAAGTAACTTAGGAATTTTAGTGTAATTTGAGATGAACATTAGTTTTAAACCACCACATACTTGAGTTTTAGAATCTGGGCGCAACCAAGGCAATGTGCCATTGCGGCGTAGTTCAGCCAGTTTGGCATTTAGCTTGTGTGCTAAGACAATGGTTAAAGGCATACACTCTTCAGTTTCATCAGTGGCATAACCGAACATCAAACCCTAGGAAATAGGAAAAATGAAATGTGGAAAGAGAAATCCAAGTTTCAGAATCTAATGTTAAAAGAGATGCCAATAAACTATTACAATACCTGGTCTCCTGCACCAATGTCTTCCTCATTCCGGTCAAGATGAACACCCTGGGCAATATCTGGTGACTGTTGTTCCAAGGCCACCAACACATTACAAGTCTTGTAGTCAAACCCTGCAAACAACAGTGTTCCAGTAACTCTTATATTGTTTTTTAGTGATAGCTCCAAAATGTTAAGCAATTGGAATACGCTGAGTGGCCAAGCACTTCTACTTCTTTAAATAAAAGGAAGCCAGGTGGCGGTGGTGCATGCACACCATTAATCCCAGCACTTGGGAGGCATAGGTAGGCAGATCTGAGTTCCAGGGCAGCCAGGGCTACAAAAAGAAAACCCTATCACAGAAAGAAAACAAACAAATGAAAAAACAGGAAAAAAAATACCAATGGCAGCAAGATCTACTGTACAACATTTTAATAGACCATACTCAACATAATTCACTTATTGCCCTCCTCTGCATTATGGTTTGAAATAAGGTCTTTAACTTGGTTGGGCTAACTCCTGCTTGACCTCTGGCCACTCTACTGATGTGACTCTGTATTTAATTTGTAGATAGGATACTGCTCTTGCACTAAATCACACACTTTAGAGGACAGAATAGGCTAGATCAGAAAGCTGGAGGATATGGTAAAACTATGCAATCAGTAAAGATTACTAGGAACATAAGAAGCTTCTCCCATTAGCATCAGATTCTATGTCTGCAAAAATGAGTTTATAAAATTAAATATTTAAAGAATACCTTTGGATGAATCATCATATCCAATGTGCTTAATGGCTTCACGAACCACTTTCTGGTAATCAACAGCAGCTCTGGATGTTATTTCCCCAGCAAGAAGGATCATTCCAGTTTTAGCAACAGTTTCTAATAAAACAGAAATTTATGCCCAAAATATTAAGTAGGGGTGCCAGTTGGGGAATTCAATCCATGTTATACATGCTATATCCCTGGGCTCCATTTTCTACTTCTGAGATAGTGTCTTGCTACATTTCCAATATGGACATTCACTTGCTACCTCAAGCCTCAACCTCCCAAGTAGCTAGTGCATCACAGACCTACCAGACTTTCCTTCAAATGCCCCCTTTTCCATTCAAGCAAGTGTTGTATACCCACCGCAAGCCACTTTGGCATCGGGGTCCTGCTGAAGGTGTGCATCAAGAACAGCATCACTGATTTGATCACAGATCTTATCTGGAAAATAAAAATTCCCTATTCAATTTAACCATTACTGTTATCAGGTAACTAGCAGTTGATGTTCAACCCGAGGGCCAAGTACAGCTGTGAATTTCTAGATGACAAATTCTTGTCATGCTGTCAAAAGATTATATAGATTTAGCTGCACCAAAAAAACCTATTGGTTTTTGAGATAGGATTCCAGCATATTACTCAAACCCATGGCAGTCTTGACTCAGTCTCCAGAATGGTGGATTAAGGTATGCATCACCATTCTAGGCTTAAACAGATAAAAAGCAGCATTATTTGTGCATATGTGGCTAATACTTATACGATGGTGTTCATGTAAAGATCAGAAAACATTAAGAGAGGAGCTAGCTGGCTCTCCATTATGTATCCCAGGAACTCTGATCACAACAGCCTTGGCAGCAAGCATTCTTAACCCACTGAGCAAATCTCACTGGCCCTACTCACATAACTTTGAAGTGAACAATTCTACTTCATTGCTTTAATATGCTAATAAAAGCACTGCTTTACCAAGACCTATTTGCCAGAATAAAAATTACTGTATACAGGTTCGTATGCTTAAACTTTCAGCAAATTTAACATCCTAGTCCATTATATAGTTCACCTTACAATGAATTCAGTTCCACCTCAAAACATTTCAATCATTTTGAAAATCGAAGTTCCTAGCCAAACAATTTTCTGTTACTGTTCATGTAAACTCAGACTAATAGAGTCAAAGTAGAAATGGTGATCATCTTGGAAATCCCAAAGCCAATCCCAGGAAATAATTTCATAGTATATTTTAAAGATCAATTGTTCTATTTTATCTCCCACTTAAAATTCGTTACAAAATTAACCCACTAAGAGGTAAATAAGCCAACTGTCAGGTTACTAATTTCTTAAAATGTCCATTTCCCCTATTAGAAGCACTCAGTTCCTCAAGTTTTAACTAGTTCCAAACCTCTGTACTTGGGACTCTGAATAAACCAAGGCCATATGTAGACCAAGCATTCTGACCTAAGACTAACCATTTAGGGAAACAAGACTTTTCATTGTATTTAACCACGAAAATAAATTTTAACTATGAACAGCATGAGGAAAATGATTCAGGAAACTGTCCAAATGCATTATCAATTTGGAAAACAGTATCCTGGATTGGAATGTGTGTGGTGTTGACAAAGAGTGTTCCGTGTAGACCAGGCTAACCTCAAACCCAATCTCCTGCCTCTACAGTCTAAACGCTGGGATTACAAAAGTGTGCCACCATGCTTGACTCCAATCTCCTGAATTTTGTTACCACTCCCTCCCAAAATGTGTATTGCAGTCATAGCACCTAAGACCTAATCTAGCTACTGTAATAAAGAGTGGCTCAATCGATGTGGAGAAGTACCCCTTTTCTTGAGAGAAAACCCACCACAGCAACACTTGGGTTTCATTCGTCACTCAAGGTCCTCTTGAATTTATTCTCTATCATTTATCAGGCCACTAACTAAAAGCAGATCCTTCCATCAAGGAAGAGTTAGATCTTGCTGTGGAGTCCTTTAACAGAAGAGCTCAAATGACATCCCAAAGTTCCCCAAAACAGCTTCATTGTAACCCATTTCAACATGGCGTTCCAGTGGACAAAGCCAAAGGAAACGTGAAAATTTTTTTTCTTCAACATAGGGTTTCTCTGTAGCTTTGGAGCCTGTCCTGGAAGTAGCTCTTGTAGACATGGCCCGGCAATAAATCCTGTAATCGTTGGAAAAGAGCCATAGGAAAGACTTTAAAAGGAAACCTAATGCCATGGGAGTTTGCACTTAATTCATGCTCCTCGTCCTTTTCACGTAGCCTCCAAATAAGGGATGTCCTCTCTAACTCGCGCTATATTTAGTCGGCGGCTGCCTGTCACCTTGGAGGCCTCAGGACGTGTCCAACAACACTCTTGCGCATTCTCAGTGACCGGAAGCCGTGGATAATGGAGATAGCACGTTTGGAGACACTAGCCCCCACTTCTAACCCAGGGGCTCGGGCAGCGAGCGGCCGGCAGTTCCGCTTAGCCCCGATGCCACATGCGGTGAACACGTGGTTGCCGCTGCAATGCGGGGCGCGCGCTCCCGACGGACGCGAGCACGCGGGGCGGGGTCGCCCACTTGAGATTTTTCCAGACGACGGGACTAAAGAGGAGGAAACAGGGCCCTCCCCGCGCCGGTCGCTGGCCCCCGCCCTTCTCGTTTTCTGGAACCTTCCGCGTGCCGGGCGCGCCGCCGGATGAGGATGGGAGAAAGGGGGAGGGGAGCGGCGGCCGCACACGGCAACCTTGGGGCGCCACACGAGGGCGGCGCGCGGCCGCCGCTGCTCACCGAGCCGGACGGCCTCGACCCCCAGCGCCACCGCCCCGTCCTTCTCCCGAGTCCCCCGTCCGCTCACCTGGGTGACCTTCCCCCACAGACTCCGAGGTGAAGAGGAACGTCCCCTCCTCAATGAACGCCTCGTGGAAGCCGTTGAGCTGTCCGTTCATGGCGGCGGCGGTGAGAGGACGCGACTCGGAGGACACGGAGCGGCGGCGAGGCAGGGAGCTGCGAAGCGCACAGGCGAAGGTTTGCTTCTGCTCGGGGCGGGATGGCGACTCGGAGCGAACGAAGCGGTCAGCGGAGCGGCCCCGTATTTATAGAGCAGCGCCCGCGCGCGCCCGGCTCGGGCCCCGCCCCTCGGCGTCGCGCGCCAATGCGCCACCGGCGGGCGGAGGGGGATTGGAGGGATGGTGCGCCCCCGGGCGCGGGCGAGGCCATTCTGCCGACGGGGGGGCGTGAGCGGAGTTAACGGCGCCTCCTGTCAGGAGTTAGTCATCTTAGCGGCGTGAGGGAAATGGAGATGTGAGTCCCTGAGCAGGTCGGGGTTTTAGCCCCTCCCGGGTTGCACGCAGGAGGAAAGACGGTCTCCCCTCTGCGGGGACATGGTACATCCCTTCCGACCGTTGCCCCCGGAGGTCGGCGGGCTCGCGCGCCCCCCAGTGGCGGCTGCGGGGATGGCGGCCGTTTTGTGCTGTGACTCTAGCCGAGGGTCTCACGCCACCCGCGCCGTTCCCCACCTCGTGCACCGGCGCCGCGTGGCTCTCCGCCATGTGAAGGTGGCCATGTTGGCTGGCCCGGGAGGTGGCTGTGCACGGCCCTTCTTCATCCTACGCGGTTCCTTGAGGGGGACGAGAGATTCCGAGGGGCTCCGGCCCAGCTGTTAGTCATTTCTCGAATTAACTAACTGCTCTGGTGAAATGGCTGTAAAGCTGACTAACGGGAAGGCTGTATTGTTTTTTAAACAATTGCCACTTGCCAGCCTCCCCTCCCCCCTCGCCTTGCTTCGTGGACCCTTGGAGTCTAGAGACTGTGTCCTAAGTCTGAGCTTGCTCGTCTTGGTTTTCCATGCTTCTGAGGGAGAAATAAATGTTGAATCAATCTTTTCGGGAGAATATGGAACGTGTGTGTGTGTGTGTGTGTGTGTGTGTGTGTGTGTGTGTGTGTGTGTGTGTGTGTGTGTGTGTGTGTGTGTTGAACGCTATCCAAGTGTGTGTGTGAGAATATCGAACAAGAATGTGTGTGTGTGTTGGGGAAGGCACCATCCAAGCCTTCAAATATGCTTTAGGTCTCTTGTCAAGGTCAAATGGCCTCGATTTCAAACCTTTGCAGTTGTCTCAGTTTTGCCCATGAAAGGAATTAAGAGGAAACAGTGAAATAAAACATTTGCCAACAAAGAGTGGAGTCGGGAGCTGATTGCAGGCAGAGAGCCACTGTGAGACCAGTGTCACGTGTCTCCTGGACCAGCCTTAGGGCAAGCCTGAAGCTGTAATGGTGGCTCCTGAGATCTATCGTTTGTGAAGACGTGGCTTTTTAGAATGTTAGGGAACAGCCTGCTCCTACCATAGGATGCTCTTGATACTGTGAAGCTGAACGACAGCCTCCAGCTGCTGGCGGCTCAGAAAATTAGGTACATTGTGAATAGCAAGTAGCCTTTCTCTGTAGGGTGTGTCCCAGTGGAAAGGTGGGAGTTTGAGAAAGGCACCGTGGGAAACAAAGGAAGCTCTTGGGCAGTGCTAGGAGCCTCAACAAAGAAGATAGGAGAAACAGGCTCATCTCCACGTCCAAGAGCACATTCCCGCAAGCAGCCTGACGTTAAGTCACAAAAGAGACAATATTTGGTTCTTATTTGTTGTTTTATTTTTCAAACTAGCTTCTCATGGGAAAGTAGTCAAGACTTTCATAATTTTTACTTGTTTTAGGGACTAGAGAGAGGGCTCAGCCATGAAGAGTAATAAAATTGCCAGCTAGACCAACATGCATAGGTAGACTGGTCAGCGCATTATCTTCTGGCAGAAATATCTATATGGAAGCCAGAAGATAATTAAAAAGTTCATTAATAAGGAGGCAGAGGAAGGGGATTGCATTCAGAGATTAGCTCATTGCATTCTGATCTTCCTTTGCGCCCTGCTCTACAGCTGGCTCATCCTGCCAAGAGGATTAGACTCAGTTGTACACTATTAACTCTGTCTTGCTCATAGGGCAACATGGACCTTCCAGTTGTGGCTTTGGTCGTGTTGCTGCTGTTTACTAACAGAATAAGCAACCTCTACACCTTGTCTTTAGCCTGGAAAGTTGGGTTAACAGTAGGAAATTTTTTCAAGAAATTTTTAGCACACTGTCTAACATATAACAGGATTTTTTTTGTTTTTGTTTTTTTGAGACAGAGTTTCTCTGTGTAACAGCCATGGAACTCTGTAGACCAGGCTGGCCTCAAACTCACAGAGATCTGATGCCTGGCTCACCCTCCCGAGTGCTGGGATTAAAAGCGTGTGCCGTCACCACCCAGCCTCTAACAGGAATTGATAAAGCAGTGAATGATTTTTTACAGATGTCTATTTGTTGGTGGGACAAAAGCTGAAATTCTCTACATATTCTGTTTTTTTTTTTTTTTTTTTTTGAGACAAAGTCTCACTCAGCAGCCTGTCTTGGCCTGGAACTTACTGTGTAGCCCAGACTGTCCTAGAATTCATGACAAGCCTGCCCTGCCTCAGCCTCTAGAGAGAGAAAACTTCAGGTATGTTCTACCATGCTTGGCTAACGCCGAGCAAACTCTCTTTAGAGGATGGAGTGGGATGCTGCTGCTGCTACTTCAAACCTCATCCTGTACAGCGCTCCCCTCCATCTCCTCCTGTGAATCTCTTTTGCTAACAGTTCAAGTCATCAACTGATGCACATCAAAACAAGGACACGTTTTCATCTTATTCATATTGTCCGTTCCTTTCTTCTGTAAATATTTATGAGAACAACTGTTAAGATTGGCAGGTACTGACATGGAGACAGTCCTGGTTCTCTTCCTACTCCAGACTCTTAAAAAATGGTGGTGCCTGGCATACCCCTTCTGTGCTTCCCAGCTCCGCTTCCACTTCCTAGATGAAGCCTTCATTCACCTCCAAAGATTTCTCACAGGGTTCAATCTTTTCTCATGCTGCTAAGTGCTATTTGAAACTGCATACTTGATGATTAGTTGATGGATGTCTCCAATTCCCATTTCGGTACATAACCCCCATGGTAAGAAGGTGCTCTGTTTGCTGAAGCTTTCCTCTGAGTGCACTGAACAGGATGCAGGATAGTGTCTAAAGGGGGACATGAACCTTGGAGATCCAGCAAGACCAATGAAAAGGGGGGCTGCCTTGGCTTTGGGACCAGCTTTACAATTAATAAAATGGAGAGCCCTTAACTAACAGAGAGGCACATGGCCATCCTGTTCTGGAGGGAGGATGAGATTTCTGATTTCATAATTAGTGCCCTGAGGGCAAAATAAAGCAGAAGTTATTGGTTTAAGTCATATTTAGCACTAATGAGATGTGTTGAATTTGAATTGTTATAAAGCACAGAGGGAAAATTTGAATCACTGCCCGAAGGCTCCATATTTCTCAACCCCAGAGAATCTTGATGTATAAGGGAGATGGATGGACACTTTCAAAGACAGGGCTGGAAAAGCTGGTGTTTGTTACCCATTCGGCAAATAGAACAACCCAGGTCTTATGAGTCATGTCAGAGATTCTGGGAGAGAGTTCTGGAAAGTGAGAAGACATTTACCTGACGCATGTATGTGTTGAGCTGGGCACTGTGGCACAGGCCTATAGCCTGTAATCCCAGCACTCCAGGGCCGAAGCAGGAAGATTGCTTCAGGTTCAAGGCTAACCAGTGCTGTAGAACAAGATACTGTCCAGATTACGGTTCTATAGAGAAAAGAACTAATAGAATGAATATATATGTTAATTATTGGATCCCTGGTTGCTGGGTTCCTCCGCCAATGCAATAAGCCAAATCAAACCGAATTAATAAATTCAGATTTAATAAATAGGGCAATGCAAAGCAGAGCACTCCTGGGTGGCTGGCTATCAGGAAGGCTAAGCTATGGACCAGGTCTTAAATAGCTGATAGGCGTGGTCCCAGGCGTCTGGGGAGTTGGAGTTGCTGATGGCGGGCTTTCTCAGGGGTGGAGTCTGAAATGAGTCAGCTCCAGGGAGCTGTTGCGTGGTGTGCTGAGAGCGGGGGTCTGGAACACCCCCACCCAAGCTGGAGATTCCAAACAATGTGTGTGTATACATACACATACATATATACACACACACACACACACATACACGCACACACACACACGAAATTTATTAATGGCTTACAGGCTGTGGTCCAACGATTCCAGCCATGGCCGTCTGCTGAGGGAAAGTCCAAGAATCCAGTAGTTGTTTGGTCCATGAGGCTGGATGTCTCAGCTGGCATTCAGTATGTGTCAGAATCCCAAAGAAGTAGGCTCTAAAGCCAGCGGAAGGGATGAACTGGCCAATGAGAGTGTGGGCAAGCAGGCAAGGAGCAAGAGCTTCCTTCTTCTGTGTCCCTTATATGGGCTGCTACCAGAAGATGTGGCCCTGCAGTCAAGGAGCAAGAGCTTCCTTTTTCCGTGTGCCTTATATTGGCTGCCACTAGAAGGGGTGACCCAGATTTAAGCTAGATCTTCCCATTTCAAATGATTGAATCGAGAAGAAAATCGCTCACAGGTGTACCTAGCATCTTGGGTTTTAGCTCATCCCAGATGTAGTTGAATTGACAATCAAGGATAGCCATCACACTGGCTCGCCAAAAGGAAAACAAAAAGCTTATCATGCAGCACACACTTGCCATTCCAGCACTTGGGATGAAGGTAGACAGGACGGTCGAGAGTTCCAGGCCAGCCTTCAGCCATAGTGAGCTTGAGATGAGCCTGGGCTGCAAGAGACTGTTTCAAACAAACAAACAAAACTCAGCCAGCGCTGTTACTCAGCACAAGGGAACAGGGTGCAAGAACAGCAGTGAGTACGTGGGGATCACCCGGTGACAGACGGGGCAGCTGAAGAGAAATGCGGGAAAGCCTGAGGCTGCAAGGGAGAAAGAAATCTATACCAGAGGTCTCCAGAAGTCAGGGAACTTCAGAAACAAGCTAGGTCTAACAGGATCAGAAACAGGGACTATATAAATCCCCCCCCACTTATAAAATGTTTTAGTGTGTGTTTATGTGTGTACATTTGTGGGTGTGTGTATGAGGTCAGAGGACAACTTTTGGGAGTTCTGTCTCTACCAGGGATCTGATGAAGATCATAAGACTTAGCAACAAGCACCTCTACCTACTGAGCCATCTCACTGGCCCACTTTCCTTACTTTTAAAGTCATTTTGTATTTTTCTCTGCTTTGTCTCATGATTCTTAACGTGAAGGATAGGAAAAATGCATGTAGTACAGTGAGAAGACCCTGAAGGAGATGAGGCCGTAGCTGCAGTTTACTGGGTGAACATTGCTGTAATGCCTGCATCTTACAACAGCTCTAATTGGCAATTGCTAGTTATTTCTCCTCCTGTTTTAGAGATGAAAAAATTGGCATGTGATTCATCCCAGTCATGCATCAACTCGGTGGCAGACGGGGACTTGAGCCTGGGTCAAAGATCTGATATTTAGATTGATGAGATTTTTTTTCTAGTCAAACAATAAATATGTCGTATTTTCTGAAATAGGAATATTTCATCATCTCATAACTTTTCCATGAACACACACTTTACTGTTCAGAGAAACGTGGCATGGTTTCTCTCTCCCATCCTCTTCAGCGCTAGAGGATTGAACATGCCATTGAATATGCGCGTGCTCTATCACCGAGCTGTGTCCCCAGTTACTGTTTGTATTCTAGTCCAGCATTGAACCTGCTCTGCAGCCCTGGGAGGCCTTGAGCTTTCTGTCCTCCTGACCCTGAGTAGCTGAGATATCAGACTTGAGCTGCCAGGCCTGGCTGTTTTCTCTTAACAATTCTGTAACTTTTTCTCTAGATACAACCCAGAGATAAACACCCTCTTCCTCTCTCTCTTTCTTCTCTCTCTCTCTCTCTCTCTCTCTCTCTCTCTCTCTCTCTCTCCTTCCCCTTCCTCCCCCCACCTTTCTTTCTCCCCTCCCCCCCACCTCCCTCTTCTCTCTGTCTATGTCTTTGTGCTCAGACAGGGTTCTCATGTAACCCAGGCTGGCCTCACATTCCTGATCCTCTTGTTTCCACCTCCCAAGTACTGGGATCACAGGTGGGTGCCACCCTGCCTGGTTCCTCATTTTCTTTTAGAAAAATATACCAGTTAGGGTTTTTTTTGTTTTGTTTTTTGGTTTTTTTTTTTTTTTTTTTTTTTTGGTACGGAGAAGTCTGTACTCCCTCTTGAATATGCTCTGAAATCTTCCTCTCCTCTTACTTGGTTTCTGAATTCTTTCTTTGACAAGAACCTGGCAACACCAGGTATGGTTTCAATCTGATCTCTTTTTCTGAGGTTTCTCGCTAACACCCGCAACACAGTGATGTAGAGAGGTAGGTACGAGGTAATAGACAAGAAAGCTGAAGGCAAAAGCAAAGGCTGGTGGTGGAAGCTGGGCAGTTGTGGTCTCTCACACAGGCAGTCCCAGTCCTTCGACGAGGAGGCACTGTTTGAGACCAGCCTCAGCTATAAATAACTTGCTTTTTCAAAAATCAGATTTTTCAAATGTTTTGCCCGCTGGTAACTGTTCTGAGCTAAAACTGGGTGCCCTTGAAATCCATATGTTCAAGCTCTAACCTAATCCCCTAGTGCCTCAGAATATACCTTTATTATTGTTATTATGGACAATAATAACAGGGTCTTCCCTTGTAGCTCAGCCTGGTTGTGAATACATGAGCCTCCTGACTGCTTCCCAAGTGCTGGAATTACAGGCTTGTGTTATCACACCCAACTCAGAATCAATCAATCTCTCTCCCACCCCTCCACTCTTGTGTTTTTATTTATTTATTGCTAGGAATGAATCCTGGGTTTGAAGCTAGGCAAACGTTCTAGTACTAGTCTCTATCTTTCTAATCCCATAGATAGATAGATAGATAGATAGATAGATAGATAGATAGATAGATAGATAGATGCACATCCATAGGCAGACAGACTTTTGTTTTGTTTTTTGGATACAGAGTCTCAATAAGTTTCCCAGGCTGGCCTAGGTCTTATGATTCTCCTGCCTCAGCCTCCTATATAACTAGGATTACAGTTGTAAACCACACAACTGGTCAGAATGTACACTTGTAGCCTGTTGTGCTGCCCATGTGAAATAGCCAAATTTCTACCCAACTCTATTGTTACTTCGAGGATATCTGTTGATTATAAGTTCCTGAGCAGGTGGGATTGCCAAAACCAGTTGCATCTACGATAGCAGCCAGAGCCCCCCCGTTGTTTTAGTTTTCTTTCTGTTGTTGTAATGAAATATCCTTACCAAAAGCAGCATAAGGATAAGTCCATTTTAGCTCATGGCTCCAGGGGCTGGGTGTCCATAATGTCCAGGAAGACATGGCAGCAGGGGCAGAGAGCTGAGAGAGTATATTTCTATCTCTCACAGGAAGTGGGAAGATGCTATAGATCCTGCAAAGCCCACCCCAGTGAGGTACTTCCTCCAGGAAGGCTGTACCTCCTGAAGGGTCTATAACCTCTCCAAATACCACCACCAGCTAGGGATCAAGTGTTCAAATACTTGAATACTTGAACATTTATATTTATCAGAGACATTTATATTTAAATAGCACTAGCTAGCATCATTATAATCTCATTTGCATGTTAAATGGCACTTTGTCCCAGGCACTATGGCAGTTGACAATTACCTTGATCATGACAGAAAGGAATCGTCAAAGTAGCAAAAAACAGTGGTGTCTGAATTTGAGGAAAATCTCCCATTCCCAGAAAAAAGCATGAATATTCTTTTCTTTCACGTTTTTCATTGTATTTGACTTCCACAACCTCCAAGGACTGAGAAGGTGATTTGTGAGTCCATCTCCCAAATTATCCTGCTCTTTGACCAATAATAAGACAGATATAAGATGATAGATAGATAGATAGATAGATAGATAGATAGATAGATAGATACATACATACATACATACATACATACATACATATATACATAGGAAGAGGCATCAGTGGCAGTGGCAAGAAGCTCTGGTTTGAGTTTCATCTGTCGTGACCAAAGCCTAATTCTCACCCCTCAGTGACTTTTACAGGTACAATGACACCATTTGATTACAGTTTAGTCCAGCTGTTTGTCATTGTCTAGAACCATGGCTGTTTTAACTTGATCCAGTGGTGTGAGGGTTGGGATAGGATGAAATTGTTTTTCATTATCATCTGGACTTGCCCTCTCAGCCTTAGCTCTCATAGCTATGTATTGTAGGCAGAGACTGCTTGTTCTTTCCCAGCCTTCCAGACCCACATCATCACACAGAAACTATATTAGTTACAACACTATTTGGTCAATGGCTCAAGCGTATTTCTAGCTAGCTCTTATATCTTAAATTAATCCATTTCTATTAATCTGTGTATTACCTGAGGTTGTGGCCTACCAGTAAGGTAAGTTTCCAGTGGGCATCTTTCTCATTTGGTAGGCAGCTACATGGCATCTCTCTGACTCTGCCCATTCTCTCTCTATATTTCTTCCAGCCTGGCTATATTCTGCCCTGCTGTAGGCCAAAGCAGCTCCTTTAGTAACCAATGGTAATAAAACATATTCATAGCATACAGAGGGGAATCCCACCTTAATCTATCCCTGGTCTTAGGCAGCTGCATGCAGCTCCCATCAGGCTGCAGCTGGACATGCCTAGTTGAAGGGTTAAGAAAACCAATGATTCTGATAACTAACAGCTTTCACAGGTTGAAACTTGTCTAGGTATTCTCTGATCACGACGGCAATGAAGCAAAAGTGCTGGCATGCATGCTTACACTTTAATTCCTGCCTATAGTTTGGCAATGCCCCTACCATGGGCTGGGGACACTGGGCCACTTGATACGACCTTGACTGCCAGGAAGAGATGTACTCCTCTATCAGCAATCAGCAGTTCATGCAGACAGCATTGCGCATGAGCAAGGATGGAAGGATACAAGTTACAAAGACTTCTGCAGTGATGGTTGTTGGCTTCCTCTCCTAAGAGACTAAAAGGGCAGACCCTCGGTACTCCTAGTGGATCTGCTACTTAGCAAATTGTGTCCGAGGACTGGAGCTAAGGATTTGTGCAGATGTGGTAAATCAAACCTGCTCAGGTTTCCCTGGGAGTTTGGGATGCCACAGTATTGATGACCTACTCTCTGCTGTCTGGAAGAGGTCTGCTAAAATGTGGTGGATGTTTCTGTGAGATATGGACCACTTGGCAGATGGTTACATGTCACTGGCCCTGAGTAAGACTGGTAGAAGTGCTGTGTGCTCCTGTGAGTAGCCCCTGTGTAAACCCAGCCCTTTTATGAACTAAGTGCCCAGAACTCCAGCAGTGTCGTAGTTACTAGAGAAATTCTGCACACATTTATGATTCTCAGCAAAATGAAAGCTTCTAGCAGCTCCCTTGCTCATTTTAATGACCTGTGACATAGTAGCCCTCAATTCAAAGTTTTGATTTAAAGTAAGTATATAACTGCCAAGTCCCTGTTTGCAAAGGAAGAGGTCATTTAAGTGTGCAAATGACCCGGTTAGATCTAGTCTGGAGTACAGAGGATGAGCCTGCAGGAGATGAGAGAACCTTGTTCTTTTGCCGCCCTAATTCCTTTTCTGGGTCAGGAAATGGCCTGTAAGTTTGCCTGCTTCATCATGCAGCTCCTTCTTATGAAAAGGGAACTTGGGCCCTGTGAACCGACCGCAGACTCCAAAACTTAAATCCCACAGGTACTGTCTTCTATGGCTAGGAAAAACAAACCAGACTACATTTTAAAAAAATTACTAAACCAACAGGATGGCTCAGCAGGTAAAGGTGCTTGCTACCAAGTCTGATGACTTGAGTTCAGTCCCCAGGACCCATAAGGTGGAAGGAAAGAATGGATTCTTGTAATTGTTCCCCAACCTCCATACATGAACTGTGGCACACACATGCCTCCACTCTCCACAAAATAAATACAAATTTTAAATGTAAAAACAAACTGGCTGGGTATAGCCAGCACATGCCTTTAATTAGGAAGGCAGAGGCAGAGGCAGAGAAATCTCTGTGAATTCAAGGCTAGTCAGGTCTATGCAGTAAGGCTGTCTCAAAAAAAAAAAAAAAGTAAAAGAAAAAAAGAAAGGAAAATAACTTCTCAATCTAGGTGAGTGTACTACAGTCTCAGCATTTGGAAAGTAGAGACCTGAAGATCAGAGAAAAGGGTCCTCCTAAAGGCTAGAGAGATGGCTTGCTTGTTAAAAGCACTGGCTGGTCTCGTAGAGGGCCCAGATTTGGTTCCCGGCACCCACATAGTATCTTACAAACATCTATAACTCCAGTTCTAGGAGATCCAGAGCTATCTTCAGATCCCTTTAGGCACCAGGCATACACATGACACACATATACATAGGCAAAACTCTCATACATGAGAAAAATTTTAAAAAAGAGAAAGAAACATAGCAGGGATGTAGCTTAGAGTCCTTGCCTAGAAAGTACAAGGCTGTCTCCAATTACACACCCACACACAAAAGACTGTCATGGTGCACACACACTTGTAATCTCAGTACCTCGGTACCTAGAGGCAGGAGGATCTGGAGTTCAAGGTCATCCTTGGCTCTGTGGCAAGCTGGGCTTGAAGGACCTTGTCTCAGATCAGCCACACTTACAGAGAGATGCAAAGGAAGTTGAGACTGGAAAACAAACCAGTGCTGGTAATGCCCATGTTTGTAGGAATGCCAGAAACAGGCAATCTCGTGAGCTAGTGCTGCCAGTGTAAACACAGCCACCCCTTCGGTAGGGGCATTTAGCAATGTCTGTCAACACTGGGACACTTACACTTGTGATTAAGCAATTCTGACACTGGGAGTTTGCTAAGGAAAAGCTGGCAAAATATGTCAAAATCGTGTGCCTGGGTTTGGGTTTAAATTTTATTATTTATTAAGTGTGTGTGTGTGTGCCTGTATGAGTTTGTGTGCAAGTAGATATCTAAAGGAGGTAAAAAGAGGGTGTCAGATCACCTGGAACTGGAGTTCCAAGAGGCTGTGAACTGCCTAATGTGGGCAATGGGGACTGAACTCAGGTCCTCTGCAGGAACAGTGAACACACTCATCCTTGAGCCATCTTTCCAGCCCTGAAAAGATAATTTTTGTTTCTTCTATTGTTGTTTGGTACTTTTCTAGAATGTTTGAATTTTTTAATTTACTTTTTGAGGCAGCGTCTTGCACTATTGCTCAGGTTGGGCTGGAACTCACTAGGTAGACAGGCTGGACTTGAACTTGGGGCCCTCTTCCTACTGCTGCCTTTCCAGTGCCTGGATTGCGAGTATGGAGGAAACTGTGAGCGTGTTTATGTGTGCACATGCTATGGGCGTGCTCATGAAGGCCCCAGAAGGACACTGGGCATCCTGCTCTGTAAGTCTCTTCTTCCTTCAGGACAGGTCCTGCCACCAAACATGGAGCTAGGCTGGCTCCTGTTTCCACCCTTCACAAACCTGGGGTTAAGGAGGGCACAGCCACACCCAACTTTTTACATGGGCGTTGTCATCTAACTCAGTTCCTCATGCTTATACAGCAAGTGTTCTTACCTACTGAGCCATTTCTTCAGCTTGAAAAAAGGGGGTTTATTTTGGTTCATAATATTTAAATATATATGCTATGGATATGTAAAACTATTTTAAAATAAATCTTTTGGGTGCACCATGGCACAAATACAGCTCATGGGACAACTTGTGAGGTGGCTCAACAGGTAGAGATGCTTGCTACTAAACCTAAGCATCTGAGGTTTAGTAAGAGCCACGTGGTGGAAGGAGAGAACTGACTCCATTTGTCCTCTGATGCCCACTGAGGGACCATGCCATACATGCATTTTCACACACTCACAAATAAATAAATATCAGTAAAATGGATCTTTTGAAAGAAGCCAAGGAATGTAAGAGATAAATGAGAGGAAGAAGAGGAACTTTATATTAGAGAAATGATGGCTTCTCCTGAGCCAGCTGATTGTTTTAGCTGTGTGAATGAAAGCAATGGTACATGAACATTTGGGTGTTCTGAAGAGCAGGTCAGTGGGAGGAGGAGGAGGAAAGGAAGCATAAAAGACTAGAATCGGGGCCTGGTGACATGAATGCAGCATAGGTTCACACAACAGAAGAAAATAGCCTTCTGTCACAAGTTGTCCCATGAGCTGTATTTGTGCCATGGTGCACATGCATACACACAACAAATAGAAAAGAGGAAAGCAATGTTGGACGAAAATGAGAACCAGGGAATGAAGGAGACCTCCCAGGAGGCAGGTAGTTGAGTGGAGGGTGAGCTGCCCATGCGAGCACCCAGAAGGAAGTAAGGGGTTAGTGAAGTTAAAGGCTGGGAAAGGATGGGGAAGAAGAAAGTGAGTTTGGTCTTGGGAGTGATGGATTGAGGTTTGAACACACCGTGGGATTTGGAGCTATTGTGGACCACTTGTTCTCTGAGCATGACAAGGCCATTGTCCTTTTATCTTTGCAGCCTGCATTAACTCAGGAGACTTTCACAAGATTGGACCCATTAACTTCCCATCATGGAGGTGGGCGAGAGACTACCAAGACCCTTTCCTACCCTGACAATAAAGGCAGATACCGGTTATGGGAGACAGACATTTTCTTCAGTGGTGCTCCTGCCGGGGACCTGTCCTTCTGTGAGTAACCCCAGTTAAACTCATGGGTTCACCACGCTATTGAGTGGACTTGTGTATGGTGCTTGTTGATCTTCCCAGGAAAAGTGCATACCAGGAACTCACAGAATTCCCGATTGGAAATGGGGAAGGAAGGAAGGAAGGAAGGAAGGAAGGAAGGAAGGAAGGAAGGAAGGAAGGAAGATAGAAAAGAATCTGATGTGGACCAGATCGCTGCTGAAGACACCCCATCAGAAAAGATGGTATGCTGGGCAGTGGTGGTGCACACCTTCAATCCCAGCACTCAGGGGCAGAGGTAGGTGGATCTCTGTAGCAAGGCTCTAGTCTACCAGAGCTAGTTGCAGGACAGATAGGGCTGTTACACAGAGAAACCCTATCCCTGGAAAAAAAAGATGGTAGCAGAAAGCAAGTATAAGGAAAGCATGGAGATTAAAAGACTTTCTGTTCAAGGGAGATTCTGAAGTTAGCAGTTGGGTAGAGGATGAGGAAGTGGTAGTGGAACAGAGGGGAAAACCAGAAGGGAGTGGTCCCCAATGTCTGCTCTTGCAAATGCAGGGCCTGGTTATTTAAGCTTTGCTTAAACCAGTGCCTCTTCTGCTTGGCCACACCTGCCCAATAAGATCTTAACTCTGAACATTGTCTCTTGTCTTGAAAAAGATCACGCAAATGGGGCAGAGTGGCACACATTGAAAGTTCAAGGCCAGTCTGGTCAATACAGTCAGTTCCAGCCAAACCCTGGCTACATAGTGAAACCCATTGCAAAAAACAAGAAAATAGCCAGAAAGGGGCTGGCTAAGGATATAGAGTGCCTGTCTATCATACACAAAGCCCTGACACCATATAAACTGACCACGGGCCACACGTTAATGTAATCCCAGTAGTGGGAGGTACAGGCAGGAGGATCACAAGTTCAAGGCCACTGTCAACTATGTAGAGATTTTGAGGCCTGCCTGAAATGCATGAGACTTTTTTAAAAAAAGCCACCCGGTCTCAGCAACACACACACACACACACACACACACACAAACACACACACACACACACACACACACACAGAGATTGACACTTCCCATGCTGTTGTTAGCTTATTTTTTTGAATCTTCCCTAGTAAATCTAAAAAATCAGGACAGCTAAAGCTGTCATCTCACTTCCATTTTCTTTGTGGCCAGTTTCTTCCTCCTAAAGAGGCCCTGGGGTGAATGCTTGAGATGTCTTAGTCCTACTCCGTCTACATGCTTGGACCCCAGCTAGCTCTAACAACCCTCCAGGAGACTTGCCAGATCCAGGTTATCATGGAGCCCAGGATTTGTCCTTCTTTTTGCAATGGTGTCACATATATCTTGCATTTTCCTATTGTGGCACTAATAAGGTCATGCCACTGTCTCCTTCAGTAAGTTTGCTGCTACACATGTTTTCTTTCCTTTTCTTTTTAAAATTTTTTGGGGGCAAGAGTGGGTGGGCATACGTGCACATGCGCAAGCAGGCCACTGTATACCTTTGGGGGTCACAAGACAACTTGCAGGAGGGGCTTCTTTCCTTCCACTGTTTAGGTGCCATGGACTGAATTCAGGTCATCAGCCTTGGCAGCAAGCACCTTTACCAGCTAAGCCGTCTTGCTGGCCCTTTTTTATTTTGAAATGGAATCTCTATGGAACTCACTATGTAGTTCATGCTGGCTTGAAACACTCAGCAATCATATTCAGCCTCCCAAGTGCTAGGAGTACAGACATACACTCATATGCCTAGTTCTGACTGGCTTTCAGATTAATGTGATGGTTGCTAGATTCACCTGTGTTGTTGCAAGCACTCATGAATAGTTAATTCCCAGTTCCCCATCCCATTATATGAATAGACCACAGTTTTGTATGTCCATTCATATATGATGATAAAAATTTGGCTGTTTCCCTCTGAGAACTATTGTAATGAGAGATAGTAAAAAAAAAATCCGCAAATATGTCTGTTACAGAGGTAAAATGTGGAGAACAGCTATGGAGCAGGTGCTTGTGTTACAGAGGTAAAGTGTGGAGAACAGCTATGGAGCAGTTGCTTCTGGAGGCACTGTTTCATTAGTCTCTGCATCTCTGGCCTTTCATGGAGGCCCAGCAGAATGTATTTGTATGAGAAGATCAATATCAAAGAATAATTTATCACTGTATTTTCTTTTTTTAAATATTTATTTATTTATTTATTTATTTATTTATTTATTTATTTATTTATTATGTATACAATATTCTGTCTGTGTGTATGCCTACAGGCCAGAAGAGGGCACCAGACCCCATTACAGATGGTTGTGAGCCACCATGTGGTTGCTGGGAATTGAACTCAGGACCTTTGGAAGAGCAGGCAATACTCTTAACCTCTGAGCCATCTCTCCAGCCCCTGTATTTTCGAGTAGTAAGATAATTGCCAAAATTTTGCATTTGTTCCTGGATACGGACGTTTACAATGCTTTGTGGGGACCCTGACAACACTATTGAGGACATCAATAGTGACATGTTTGGAAGCTGCGCAATGCCGTGGATGGTGGGGGAACTGAAGATGCTTGTCATGCTAATGAGAACAAACCTGCATCAGATGTGGACCAGCTTGCTTTGATTGAGCCAGTTGTTAAGTCTGTGAGGAAGGCAGCTTTCTGGTCAGCCATGATGCCAGTTTTTATAGCGTTTACCATGCCCCAGGCCCGGCATGTGCTTTCATTTTATTTTTGACATAGGGTCTCACTGTGAATCCCAGACTGGCCTGGAGCTCACTTTGCAGACCAGGCTGGCCTCAGCTCTAGGTAATCTTCACACCTCAGCTTCATTTGAATAATTGAACACCAGCTTCCTGACGGAGTCAACCATAAGACAGCAACCTCCCAGATTTGGCTCCTTTCCCATCTTTACACCTTGCCCAGTAGAACTAGCTTCTTTCCAGAGCCTGGCCTCTTCCAGGCCGCTGTGGGCCTGTCATGGTACACATCACAGTGAGTCTCAGTCAGGACTTACTTCAGCCCTCTCTGCACTCTTGAAGCCTGTCACTCTCCCTGTGGCTCTGTCTGCTGCTCTCTCTGATCAGTGACTGCAAAGAAGGCCTGGAAGGGAAGGCTAGATAGCATGGCGGGGGCTGCGGCACAGCGGATGTAGCCAGGAGCCCTTTGGGTTTATCCTAGTTTGTTTTTTGTTTGTGTCTGTTTGCGTGTGTTCGGGTGTGCTTGTGCAGGTGCCCAAGTGTGTATGTGTGACTTCACATGGAGGTTGGACAGCAGCTTGGGTGCTTAGGACACTGTCCACCTTTCTGACGTGGGGTCCCTCATTGCTCTGGAACTGGCTATGTCGGCCGGCTGAATACTAAACCCCAGAGACCTGCCCATTTCTGTGTCTCCAGCACGGGAATGGCAAGCATATACCTTTCCTGGCTTATGTTTTTTTAATGTGGTTCTGGGTACCCAACCTCAGATCTCCATGCTGATTGTGTTCTCTCTCTAACACATGCTATTGATGTTTTAGTCTTTTGAAACAGGCCCTTATATAGCCTAGGTTGACTTTGAACTCTATGTAGATGGATTTTGAACTTCTGATCTCCTGCCTCCCCCTCTCATGTGCTGAGATCAAAGGCTTATAGCACCACACCTAATCTTCCATTTAGGCGAGTCTGAGGCAGCAGGAGCAGCAGGAAGTGCCCAGTGCAGGATAAAAGAGAAGATATCCTTCTCTAGATGTGTCTGTCCAGTTTGTTACCTCAGGCCTTACAAAGAAGAAAAACACAGACAAATAAATCTGGGTTACTGTATGAAGAAAATGTTTTTGTTAAAAGAAGCAAAATGCTTGATGCACTGTTCCTCTTATCCAGGGATAAGATACTTTATCTTCCCATTGGCGCCTGAGACCTAAGCTGGGTGGCAAGATCACAAAAAGAAGCACTGACCAGAGCCAGACAAGCTGGTTGTTCAGAGCTGCGCTGCTACCTCCCACCTGTCTGCCCACTCCTTCCAGAACCATGGTTTCCCTCCCTCCTCTATCTTGGAATCCTCTAATTGTATTTTTAATTTCTGGGCAGGGACATGAGGGAATCTAAGGTTGCCATAGCATGGTGGCATAGGGCAGGCAGATCCACGCCTCACTCTCTCTTCCCTGAGCTGCAGCTCATGTCCTTGTTTTCTTTCCTTTTACTGGACCGATCCAGACACATGCTAACTGTGTTAACCCGATAAATATCAGTAGGCCTGGCCTTTTTCTCCAGGCCCTCCAGTCACCCTGACTCCCCAGCTCTGCCTCACTTGTGCTTAAATTGGATTAGCACTTGGTGCTGTAGGCAGCAGGGCCCTGGACATAGCAGAGATTACCTTATCTGACAGAAAGCGTTTTCCACTTGAGGGGTAAGATCCCCCAGGGAAATCCACTGGAGCTTATACATGTATGACTTTAAATTGGATTTTAAAAATAGCCTGCCAGCTGTTTGCTAGGTCATGCTTTGGGTTCTTGGCCTCGATTGCTGCTGTGTCTATTTGGGGACACAGCAAGGGGCTGCCAAGACTGCAGGGCTCTAGATGCCTGGGGACTGTCCCAGGAGCCCTGGCAGTTGTTGCCATGAAACCCTCAGATCCTGGCACCAAGGTCTAAGTGTCACACAGAGAAAATAACCACATCATTTAAACCATGTCCCCCAGCACCGCAGCCATGGGCTACCTCTGCTCACACTGAGTCTGAAAGAAGAGAAATTGAGCGAAGGACTGGTCTCACCAAGAGTGATCTTCACACTTTTTGAGGAATTTTTTTTCTCTCAAAGTTTTATATCAATTTACTTAGTAATGGGTTTCATTAAAACATTTTCATATATGAATAAAATGTATTTTGATCACAAAGCCCCCTTTCTCCTTCTTTGTGCCCTTCCCATGCCCACTGATCTTCTTCCTCTTCTCAGCTGGTCTTCTGCTCTCACGGGTTTCGTGATGTGTGCATGTGCACAAGTGTCCCAGTGAATTTCATTAGGGCTACGGATGGGGCATGGGTAAGTGATTGTTCTTAGGAAGGAACATGGGCAACTTACCAGTTGCTACACCACTGGAAAAAAAATGTTTCTCCCTCACCCTATTAACTATTAAGGATGGGTGGAACTTGGTGAGCTTCTCCTTGCTTCATGAGAGACTGTTGATGAGCCCGAGTTAGTGCTTGCCCTGTGTCAGCAGCCACACTTGCTGAGAGTTCACAAATGCAGTAGTCATGGCCACACACTGGGGACAGTGTTCAGACAGTCAGCTTCTTCCTCTGCCTCCTCAGCTCTTTCTGCCATGCCCTGTGCAGCGTTTCCTAAGCCAAAGAGAGGGGTGATAGAAACCCCCAATTTATGGCTGAGCATTCAGTGCTCACTGAGTCCAGCACGGTGACCAGTTATTCATCTCTGCGTTAACAGCTACCCATTGCAAAAAGAAGCTAACACTAACTTATGGGTGTAAGCAGAGTGATTTAGAAGATAATTTGACAGGCACATCATGCCTGTTAACAAGCGACAGCAGCAGCGTCCTCCCTATAGCCTATGGCCTCTGAACCATGCGTTTTTGTCCAGCTTTACAATCCCAGGCAAGAATTCCTCCCTATGGAGCAGGCCTCAAATGCAATCAGAAAGCAACTGGTTACCCCACAGCAGACTTGACACCATTGCACTAGTGGACTCCTCTCACCTAGTGGGTCCATGGTGTGGTTTTCAGGGCCACAGCTGGATTTCAGCGTGTACTATAGCCAGAGCATGCTGTGTCCTGAGCAGTGACATCTCACTGCTTAGTTCTGATGCAATATTACACACCTTTTGTGCTGAATATTTTCACTCTTTGTATAAACTTCAGGTGATATATACAGGGCATCTCACCCCCTTCTAGTCCTACTCTTTATCTATCAGGTCACAGCTTGAATGTCACTTTCTGGGGGGAAATGAGGGAAAGAAACATATGGAGCTTCAGAGCACAGTGTGTAGTGAATGCCTGTGTTTCCAACAGAAGAACCATGAGCTAAAGGGATTCCTTTGCTATATCATGACAGGTTCTAGGGCAACCTGAACTACAAGAGGCTGTTGTGGAATAATCTTTTTGTTCAGTGTGAAGATGTGTCACTGTGATTGGTTTAATAAACAGCTGAGTGGCCAATAGCGAGGCAGGATTTCCAGGCACAGAGGGCACTGGGAAAAAGAAAGCTGCCAGATGGAAAGGCAGCTGCATGGGCAGTACAGAGTACAAGTAAGTGAGCCATGTAAAACAATGTAGATTAAAAGAGAGGGGTTTATTTAAGTTATAAAAACTAGTTAGAAACAAGCCTAAGCTATTGGCCAAGTTTTCATAATTATATTATAAGTCTCCATGTCATTTGTGAGCTGACTGGTGGGACAGAAAAAGATTCACTACATATAGTACCCAACTTCTGGCCATGTATATTCACATGAGGCCTAAAAAGACTTAAAAGAAAAGTTCGGGACATGGAATCAGACACAGCTTCCTGGTAACCGCTGTCTCTCGGGTAGGCTTGGTGTATGGGGACTGCCTGCTGGAGCCAGCGGCCAGCACCGTATGCCAGTGCCATGCACTAAGCCGAGCCATGCCAGCAGCTGACATAGCAGTTTAAGGTTTGTCTCACTTGCTCAGAGAATGCTGCAGATGCTCAGTAAAGACAGAGCCAGCTGGGAAAAAAACCTCTAGACAGGTCACAGTGTGTTTAAAAAAACGTAGGCCTAAAAAAGAAAATGGGTCTAGACTGTCAGAAAAAAAGTAGTTTATATCATGACAAGTTCCAGGGCAACATGAGCTACAAGAGACCCTGTTTAAAAACAAAACAAAACAAACACCCAACAACAACACCAATATATATATAGTATAAAACAATGTATAGCTAACCCTTGTGGTGCAGGCCTGTAACCATAGCTAGTGAGAGGCTGAGGCAAGAAGGTCTCAAGTTCAAGTCCTATTTGAACTACAGAGCCAAGCCTGAGCAACCTGTTGAAACCTCATCTCAATAAATAAATAAATAAGTAAATGGAGGTCTAGGGGTAAAGATCAGTGGAAGAGCACCTCCCTAGATGTTAATCCCCAGTGAAGAAAAGCAAGGAGATGCGGGAAGAAACTGACCCCATTAAGGCTGTTGTGAGCTGAGGAGCAAATGAGTTAGTGCGAACTGTATGGCCCGCTGTAAAGTGTTCAGTAGCTGTGCGTCCACCCTGCCTGAGCCATTCTGTGCTCCTCTAGCTCAGTCTTTGTTTATATTATGGTATTTTCTTTATTTATCTTTATGGCTTAATGATCGCTTCCTCCATCAGACCCGGAACTGCTCAGTCTTTACAACCTAAACCATCCCTGCCTCTCAAACACTCAAGAAATGTTTGTGCCTGTGATAAGAAATGAACTATCTGAAAGAAGAAATCCTAAAGCCCAGCTAGGATCCAGAAAACAGACTCTCAGGCCCGCAGGTCAGTTTCTTTTTCATCTGTGTTTGCTCAGTCTGTAAACTTGGCCTTTTCATGTTGTTGGTCTGACTGTTAAACAGAGAGAGACTGATGAGTTTGGAGTTCCGGGATCATGAGGATAAAGACTTATAATCAAGTCTTTTGCAGGGTACCTCTGTCCCTATCAAGTTTTTCAAATTGTAATTAAATATTAAATGTATGCTAAAGAGGGCTATGAGGTGGATCAGAGGGCAGAGGCACTTGAAGCCAAGCCTGGCCGTCTGAATTTGATCCCTGGGACACACAAGGTGGGAGAAGAGAACAGACTCCTGCAAGTTGTCCTCTGACCTTCTCAATAGAATGTGGTACATATAAACAGTGTTTATACAAGCAACAACAAAAACCTGTATAGGAAACCTACTTTTTCATGTTACCTCTCTTTTGCTCCACTACCAAACTCATCTGTTTCCACAAAATAAAATATAAACCTGCATGCCAAAGCATGCAAGGCTTTTCCCAAGTCATTTGACCCTTTATGCCCCACTGCAGCAGCCTGTACAAACACTTGTCACAGAAGCATTTGCCCAGTGCAAGACCCTCAGAGTCAGCCACAGAGTGGGTTTGAAATCCCCGCTCAGAGACACGGCTCTTCTTCAGTCTAACTTGATGGCTTAGTACATAGAGGTACTTGCTATCAGGCCTGACAATCTGCATTTTATTCCCAGGATCCACATGATAGAAGGAGATAACAATTCTTGTAAGCTGTCCTTTGACCTTTGTATGCTGTAACTGTGAGCACATGTGCAAACACACGTAGATAAACAGACAATAAATAACTGCAATTAAAAAAACCTGAGTCCCTGTCTTCATTACCATCTACTGTCTTCATCCACTGTCCTGACTTCTCCAATAAACTCCCAACACTAAGGTTCTCAGTCATAGCTGGCCTATGCCAGCCCCTGCAGCTTTGATTTGGGCCTCTCTCTTGCCTGGAACCCCCAGTTTCCCATTTTCAAGCCCCACCCATCCATTTTCTGAGGTCTGCCTCTACACCTGCAGACCTTTGACTGTTCTCTTCTCACTTCTCTTTTGACCCAGAGCATTAAACTAGCTCTGCACAGACTGCTGGGTGGGCTTTAGACCCTATAGGTCAGAAATAATGGCACCGACTTGCAACACACAGGGCCTCCACACACTCAGTCCAATAACTACTGTTTTAGGACACAATGATAAACATTGCAGTGGCAAACAACAGAATAAGTCTCTCACTCTCTGTTTCATATTAAGCATTCCTTTCTGACCCTCCCCCTAATAACAACAACAACAAAAATATCTGCTAAAAAACAGATCAGTCCAATTTCTTTATCTTGTCAAGCAAGGAAACATAAGTCTAAAGAACAGGGAAGCTGAAAAACAAACTAATACATTCTTTTAATGGCTCAGATAGCCTAGGAAAGATAAACAAGCAGCTGGACCTGAGACAAAAGGTCAGAGGCTGTTGAGGGAAGCAGGCCAGGTGTCTCTGAGGCTCAGCAAGCCAAAGCCTGGGCTGGTGTGAGTTGTGGAAGGAAAGTTGATCAGCCAGAGTCTCAAGCCAAATCCCTAGACCCAGCCCTGAAACACCAGTCGATCAGTACTATGTGTGAGCCAATGTCGGCATATGCAAATCCAGATGTGGTGGCACACATCTGTAATCCCAGTAGTCAGGATGCCAAGGCAGGAGGTTTGGGCATAATGGTGCATGCCTGTAATTCCAGTCTTTAAAAGGTGGAGGCAGGAGAATCAGGAGTTCAAAACCAGCCTTGACTGTATGAGACAATGGGTCAAAACAACAAAAATCACAAAAAGTCAGACATGGTGGCACAGAAACCTGCCTGCCTCTGCCTTCTGGGATTAAAGACATGGTCCATGGCGGGTTGTTTTTAATCGTTATTTGTTCTGTGGCATTGGGACTGCACCTGGAGCCCCATGTATACCAGGCAAGAGCTCTACCACCCAGCCATGGTCCTCGCCCTGCCACGGTGTGGCTTTTTAAAATCAGGGTTTCACTCTTAAGCTGGCTTCAGTATGTAGCCTAAGTTGTCTCTGAACTTGGTTTTGTACTTGTGGAGTTTTGGGGTTTTTTGTTTTTTCTCCCAACAGTGAATATATTTACTAAGGAAATGTGAAAAAGAACTTCTGAGATTGATAGGGGCTCCAGGGTAGGAACATTGTGTTGTTGTTGTTGCTGTTGCTTTGAGTTTTAGGAAAAAGGTTTATTATATATTCATAGGTGGGAGCTTAAGAGAGAGGGAGAGCCACACTGTTTGAGTTAGGCTTGAAGCCAGTCATGAGGCAGAAAGGGGAGCTTTAGAAAAAGTGAAAAAGCCCAAAGTACTGGAAAAAGCATACTTTGGCTCAGGCCACCATCCAAAAGAAAGGCGGAAAGGCCTGCTTCTCTAGGCCTTTTGTTGTTGTTTTGTTTTGTTTTTGAGACAGACTCACTAAATTTCTCTGGCTGGCTTGGAACTCACTATTTATCAATAGATTAGGTGAAGAGATTGGTCTGCCTGTCTTCCAAGTGCTCAGGAACAGGCTTGTGCCACCACATCAGACTCATTCTGGGCTTTTTTGAGGCAGGGCTTCAATATATCTCCCTGGTTGGCCAAGGGCTTGCTCTGTAAGTGAGTCTGGTCTTGGACTTGCAGTGACCCTCTGCCTCTGCACCTGAATACAGGGACTTCAGGACACATGTGCTACCATGCCCGGCTCACAGAAGTGTTTGGGAAGATAAACAAAGTTCATTAAAGAGAAGATGGGGCTAGGAAGGTGTTCATTTGGTACAGTGATTGTCTGGTATGCATGCAGACCTGGGTTTGGTTTCCAGCGCTATAACACAGGGGTAGTGGTATATGCTTATAATCCTAGCGCTGTGAAGTGGAAGCAGAAAGATCAGAAATTCAAGATCAACTTCCATTACACAGCAAGTTCGAGGAAGCCGAGGCTCACAAAGGGTGAAAAGAACAAACATTATCCTAAGAAGGACTTCTCTGTGAAGAAACACTCAGCTCAAGACCTACATGGATTGATGGCTATAAAAGAGTTTGAGAGTTCAGGATGTGTTTCCTTGCATTTCCTTATTTTATTCTGCCCATATTGGCAAATCCCATCTTTATAAAATTCCCCTTTCACCTTGGGGCTGTTCCTCATGGCTGAGTCTAAACCAAGCCCTTGGCAACCCGACCAGCTTCTGGCTTCATAGGACTCCTTGTTCCTTTCACATGGCCAGTCTCCTCGCTACTTGAGGCATCAGATACCATGTCCTGCCTTGTCCCAGCTCTGCTTGGGGGCTCAGCAATTCTTTGCTGCCTGTAGCAGATACTCTGCATAAAAAGCTCTGTGTGATCCATACTATTTGGCAAGTGTAGCCCCTTGTCAATCATTGTCTTTCTGTTAAGTCAAATAACCCAGTAGAAGGGAAAGTTCTCAAGGGCAAGAACCTGACCATGAGGATCCCTCAGTTCCCCTGTAAATCTGGACTGTAGCCCAGATGCTGTGTAGTCCTCTTAAGTGGTAGGCGAATGGGGACATCTGGCTTTCCCTAGGTCCCCTCACTGCGAGGGCCATCCCCCCTAGACCTAGACCTCCCTCTGAGTCTCAGCTGTGAGCAATCCTCAGAACCCTATCCATCCCATCTCTAAATCAGATGAGAACAATGAGAGATTGAGTTCTTTAAACAAGCTTTGGGGAATAACTACTAACATCCTTTGTCTGACTACAGTTTACAATAGCTTACTGTATATTTTATAAAGAACTAGAAGAGTTTTTTTTTACATTTATTTATGAGTGATATGTGTGCACACATATCATAATGCATGTGTGGAGGTCAAAGTTCAGTTTGTAGGAGTCAGCTCTCTCCTGCCATGTGGGTTTCCGGGATGGAGCTCAGGTCAGGAAGCCTGGCAGCTAGCATCTTTCTTGCTGAACCATTTCCTTGGAAGACAGAGATGTGAAGGCTCTGAACAGAGAAATAAAGAGACGAAATGCTAATTATCTTGATTTGACTATGACATTATATATGCATGGTACTGTTACACTTTGCCTCATAAATATGAACAGTTATTATGTGTCAATTAAAAAGAAAAAATATCACCCTCCTTAGTGATGCACTCCTGTGACCACAGAACTTGGAGGTCGAGGCGAAAGGATCAAGAATTCAAGGCCAGCCTGGGCTACATGAGACCCTGTCTCAAAAATCACTAAACCAACCAAGAAAAGAAAAACACACCAAGATTTTTCTTTAACATTCTACTAGTGAATACCAGTCAGTTTGGACCAAAATATTAAAAACATTTTTGTTTTACCTTCCTGACTTTGTGGTCAAGTTTAGAAATAAAATATTGTCAGGCCACCTATTTGTTGTGCTTATCGCTGTAAAATCCAGCTCTTTTGGGACTCAACATTCTTGAGCATTTTAGGAAGACTTCAAGTACCTACCTTTTAGCAGCAGCATCAATTTTTGTTTGTTGGTTTGTTTGTTTGAGACAGGGTCTCGCTGAGTAACCCTGGCTGGCCTGGAAGTAGATAGGTAGAGCAGGCTGGTCTTAAACTCAGAGCGCTGCTTGCCTCTGCCTCCCGAGTGCTGGGATTAAAGGTGCGGGACACCACGCCTGCTCACAGAGCAACATCTAAACAAAAACCCAGCACATTACTTTAAGTTGTTCCTGAAATTGTGAAACTCAGAAAGCACAAACACAGAGCAAACAGAATGATGGGTTTTGTTTTTTAAAGTGAGTGTGCTTCCTGGTGAAATATCTATGGGGAGAAGAACTGGCATTTTGCCAAGCAGGGTCGCACAGGGTGGCAGTCCCAGCATTTAGCAGGTGGAAGCGGAAGGGTCACAACCAGTTCAGGACGAGCCGCGGTTTCATAGCATATTCCTGGCTAGCTTGGGCTACAAGAGCCTCTGTCTCAAACTAACTAACTAACTTACTAACTAGTCTCTTTTATCCAATGCTAGTTCTTGAACCTAGGGTCTTGTGCATGCTGAGAAAAAACTTTAATACTGAGCCAGGCCCCCAGCAAGAACTGGCTTTAAAATTTTTTAGCACACATTTATTTATTCATTGTGTGTGTGTGTGTTTATATATGTGTGGGCATGTGTGTGTCATGGTGGGCACAGAGGTCAGAGGACAACTGTGGGAGTTTGTACTCTCCCTCCACCATATGGGTCTCAAGGGACTAAACTCAGGTCTTCATGCGTGGTGACAGGTGCCTTTACATGCTGAGCTCATCTTCAAAGTGGAGATAGCAATGCCATTGAGTATTAAGGCTATAGTGCCTATATGACATGACCAGGGTCCCCTGACTCATTAAGTGACAGTATCTGTCAGGATCGTGTCAAGAAACAGAAGGTCCACTCTGGTTTGATCATTTCTGTAGAATTCAATGTGAGAATGTCAATGTAAGGCCAGGGTGCGGCAACTGTAGGGCTAGTTTTGAGGTCTGCATGGGAGATGGGGAGGCTGTTGAAGATACAGGAACCCAGAAAACAGCAGCGAGACACCATCCAGGTCAGAGAATGGAGAGGAACTGAGTCCAATTCCTCTTGCCTTTTCCCCACTGGCTCTTGAGAGATCCTCTTTGGCCTCTTTGGATGTCAAATATTAAGAGGTTATGTTGAAGTCCATATGGATCAGCCTCCTGCGGCCCAAAACAAGGGACAGAAGTAAAAAGTGGCTTGGAGGTGAAGTCAGCAAGCAGAAGTAATATGAACAGAGGTATGTCCTTGCTTAAACCTTCAAGTTCTTAAAGGCAAAATAAAAATAAACAGAAATAAAGATTATTATATGAAGTAATGGTTATATGCATTAAATATAATAATTTGCCAGCCATTCCACAATCATGACATCAATTATTAAAAACAAAACCACTCTTGACAACCTCAGACTTCTGATCCCTGTTTGCTATGAGCTTTCCACCACACTGTGACTTAGACATAGTCCAAGCGTAGAATTCTAGAGGAAGTTCCCTGAGAGATTACCCGTGGATCTACAGTATCCCTCAGCATTACATTTTAAATTAGTTTCCTTAAAAAGGCTAGTGTATGTATTAGTTTCTACAAATAGTAGGCAAACAATCCCATGGGAACTGCAATCAGAATGAGTCCAGGCAGCTGGATGGTGGACTGGGCCAAGATGGTGGGGTCAGGAGGTCAAGAAAGCTTTCTCTGCAGGCATTGCTGGTCCACAGCCATCACCTTTGTCAAAGGTGCCCTGCAGCCTTTAAGGCAGCTACACTGGGCACTAGCCACTGGCTGTCAGAGCTTCGGAAAGAAAAGGCAATCCTTTTACTACCTATTGCACCTGCCAGCTAAAGAACCCCCAGGAGAGCTGCCTCGCATCATTGGCTCAGAAGATGGTGCAATTGACACTTGGCTGCACCACCTTTCTCTGAAACGCCCCTGGCATGAGACTCTGGGTTTTATGGTGGCATGAGACTCTGGGTTTTATGAGAGGAAACATCTTCGGGGAAGAACCTTCTACCTTGGATGAGGTTTTTATTTACCTTTATCCCCTGTTCTCTGGGGGCAAAAGTCATAAAAGAGTTTCATGGCAGTGGCCTCTTCCAGACCCTGGAGCTTAGAGGGTAGGGTAATGAGAACTGCAGGAACCCAGTGTTCTCGGAGAGCACGCATCCAGACGTCATGGAGAAAGAATTCTCAGTTCCTGTCCTGGCAGAATCGATTCCAGAGAAGTGAAGTGATGGTCACATGCAGCTCTCAGGGGGCTGGGTGCTCCTGTTCCCGAAAGAAATGTCACTAGAGTCTACAAACAGTAGCCTAAGAAAACAAGAAAAAAATAAAAAGGAGAAAAAAGAGAAGAAAAGAGAAGAAAAAAGATTGACTTTCTTATGTGTATGAACGTTTTGCCTGGATGTGTGTATGGATGTATAGCATATGTGGGCCTGGTGCTCGCAGAGGTCAAAGAAAGGCATTGGATTCCCTGAAACTGGAGCTACCGATGGTTGTGAGCCACTGTGTGGGTGCTGGAAATCAAACCCAGGTCTTCTGCAAGAGCAGCAGCCAGTGCTCTAAACTGCCAACCCATCTCTCTAGTCCTGTGGCTGCACTTGAAAAAAAATAATTTTTTTTTGCCCTGGCAATGCTGAAGCATGCATGGCTGCCTGTATATGATGGTTCTGTTGAGCTTGAAACCATTTTGGGTTTCATGTTCTAAATTGATGAGGTCGACTGACCAGGTCCTAAGTGGCTGCACTTAGGAGACTAATAAAACTAAACTCTTTCTCCTACATCTCAACCAAATATTACCCTATGCACAGTGTATGCCTCCCCGCTGCAGGTGAGGATGTTCCCCCCTTACTCTATTCATAAGCTATTTCTCTGGCACTATTAAAATTGATTATAATTATAAGGAATTATAAAGCTAAACCAATGATTTCTCACAAAAATGGTTCAGACAAGATGTTCCTGCCTCAGGACTTTTGCATTTGTTGATCTGTTTGTTATTTATTTTAGAGATATTTTAATTACATTTTGTGTGCTTGTGTGTGCATGAGGATGTGTGTGTGTGTGTGTGTGTATACACAACTTAGATGATTCAGTTCTCTCCTTCCACCATGTGGGTCCTGGGGAATTGAACTCGGGTAATCAGGCTTGGCAGCAGGCACCTTTACCTTTACCTGAACCATCGTTGTTTCTTCGTTTATTTACCTATTTAATGTATGTATGTGGATGCCTGATATGTGTACCATGTATGTGCAGGAACCTAAAGAATTCAGAAGAGGCACGGGATCTCTTGGAAGTGGAGCTAGAGGCAGTTGTGAGCTGCCTTGTGGGTGCTGGGAGCCAACCCTTTGCCAGAGTAGTGGGTGCTGAGAGCCAACCCTTTGCCAGAGCTGTAAGCGCTCTTCAACCACTGAGCTACCTTTTCAGTTCCCTTGCTTGTGCCTTTTAAATTTTTTTATATATATTTATTATTTTTATTTTATGTGTATGAGTGTTTTGCCTGCATGTGTATCTGTGCACCATGTGTGTGCCTGGTGCCCAAAGAGGCCAGAATAGGGTATCAAATCCCCTGAAACTGGAGTTACAGATGTTTATGAGCCACCATGTGGGTTTGAGGAATTGAATCAGGGCCCTCAGCAAGAGCAATTGGTGCTCTTAACTGCCAATCTCTCCCACCCTATGTTTTTGTTTTTTTCATTCAGGGTTTCGTGTGTATCCACTTGGCCTTGAATTCCATGCACTCGGCTTTGCTGTTGTTTCCATTTAGTTCTGGGGATTGAACTCAGGGCCTGTGCATGCTAGCTGAGTGGTCCACCTTCTTTCTTTATTTGCGGCTTAGTTTTCTGGTTGGTTTTCAGGCCAGCTTCCAACTCTCTATGTAGCTGAAGATGAGTTCTTGATCTTGCCTTAGCCCTCAGAATACTGTGCCTACAAGAGTGAGCCACTCCTACTGATTTATTTTTATTATAGTAAAATATACATGGCATAAAATTAACCATTGTTACTTTCCTCTTCCCTCTCGGGGTGGTTGTTACTGTTTTCCAGCACTGGTCATCAAACCTGTGGCCTCCTGCATGCTAGGCAGGCATACCCCACTAAGCTGTCTTCCCTCCCATGGCCTCCTGCATGCTAGGCAGGCATACCCCACTAAGCTGTCTTCCCTCCCATGGCCTCCTGCATGCTAGGCAGGCATATCCCACTAAGCTGCCTTCCAGCTCTATTACATTAAGTGCATGCACACGCTAGCTAACACAGCCACTACCAGCACCTTCTCCAGAGCTTTTCCGTCTTCTCAGCTGAAACTGTGCCTTTTAAGCACTAAGCATTTTTAAAACCACCCCTCCCGGCCCCTCCAGTCCTCATACTACTTCCCGCTTTCGTGGTTTCTTTTTCTGGCTCTGGGGATTAAATCTTAGGTTCTCAGCCATGATAAGCAAGTTCTCTACCACTGAGCCATGCCCTCAGTTCCTTTAAAAACAAACAAACTTATTTTTATTTTGAGCTGGGTCTCCCAAGCTCAAGGGCTAGTCTTGAGCTTACGGTGTAACTCAGACAGGCCTTGAACTGTCATCCCCTAATAGCTGGATTGTGTGCAGGTCTGTGCTGCCAGGCTCAGCCTGTCTCTATAATCTGGACTCTACTGGGTACCTCAAGCGACTAGAATTGTGCAGCATTTTGTGTTCTAGAGTCTGGTTTATTTCACTCAGCATAAGGGCTTCAAGAGCTAATACACACTGTAGCATATGTGAGAGTTCATTCCTTTTCAAAGCTCCATAGTATTTATTCGTATGTTTAGTCCACACTTGTTTGTCCACCTGACAGCGGACGTCTGAGTTGATTCTACCATGATAGAATCATGAGTACCAGTTCAGTTCTTTCTCTTCAAGCCCCTGCTTTCAAATCTTCTGTGCTCTGTCCTACAAGTATAATCACTGGATCAAGCCAGGTATTCTGATGCATGCCTGCTATTCTAGTACTTGAGAAATGAGGCAGGGGAATCTGGAGTTCAAGGTCATCCTTACCCATTTGGTGAGTTTGAGACCTACCTGGCCTACCCTGAGACCCTGACTCAAAAACCAAACAGGAGAACTAGTAGTCAGCTAATGGTCACTTCGAGGAGGGAGAGACATTTTCTTCAGTGTTGTAACCACTGGTAAGTTGTCCATACTTCTGTAAATAACCCTACTGCAACTCACTGGGACACACACGTGCGCACGCACACACACATACACACACACAATACCCACACATACACACACAGTTACACACACATATACACATGCACTCATACACACAAGAATACATAAAATTAAAAGGGGAACTCACTGGAAAGGAGGGGATCAGTGGGAGTGGGAGGAAAGCAAGTAGAAGAACGAGGGTGAATATGATCCAAATACATTATATACATGTATGAAAATGTCATCATGAGATCTATTATAATATGAACTTAATATATGCTAACATAAAAAACTGGATCAAATGGCAATTTTTTAAATGCTGGATCAAAAGGCAATTTTTTTAAATCCAGGAGCTTGTACTGGTTAAGTTAGGTGTATCTACTGTTGCCAAACTCAAGTCTGGTCCTGTTGCATGACTGGTCAGTCCAAGCTGGGAAACAAGGTGTTGAGGCGAGATGGGTGGTTCTATTGGGAGAGTCAGTCCGATGAGATGATGGAGGACACTTGTCCAAAGTCTGTCCTGACAGAAAGTTGAATTAGGAGTGGTTTATAAAAAGTGGTTCCGGCTAGGAGATGGCTCAGCAGCTAAGAGCACTTGTTGCTTTTGCAGAGGACCAGGTTTCAATTCCCAGCACCCACACGGTGTCTCACAACCATCTGTAACTTCAATTTCAGGGGATCTGACATCCTATTCTGGCCTCCTTGGACACCAGGCACACACATGGTGCATAGACATACATGCAGGCAAACACACACCCCCCCACACACACACATAAATAAATTGTAAAGAATAAAGGCAAATGGTTGCCGGGTGTCCTCAGACTGGTGGGCACCTCCTGGTGGGGAAGGTTGATTGCAGTGCCTACTCACGTGGGTGAACCTGAGCAGACATGTGCTGTCCTATGATTGCTTACAAGATCCTTTTCTGTCCTGCAAACCCCGAGAACAAAGATCATTATTTCTTCGCGCTATCCTTGTTATCAGTTGTTTCCTCCCATGAGGTTTCTGAGTTCCTGACGTATTACATAATGCACTATCCAACTGGGGCAGCCTCCTC
>PVIU01019037.1:0-37447 GCA_004026605.1 Ondatra zibethicus | reverse complement strand
CCATGCTACGCTAGGTTCCCCAGAAGCAGCTATATTGTGGGCAACCTGGGGATTATTTTTTGTGTTCTATTAGCTCTCAGCCATGGACTCTATGCAACTCTCAATGGACTTCTGTGACTTTCAGTTCATGCTTTCCCCTCTCCTTTTTTCTCATTATTTTGCTACAGAAACCTAGCTGTCTCTGCAGACCCAAACTCTATCCTTAGGCCTCAGCTCTCCGCCACCCTGTGCTTGCCCAAACCTTTCAAGCACAGCCAGGAAAGACATCTTAGTCAGCAGGGAAGCAGTCTCTGAGTCAGTTTTGTACTGCTGTCCATTTTCTGAAAAAACGTTGCTGGATATACTTCTGTGTTTCTAGAGGGTTTTTTTTTTTCTTTCTGGATGTAAATCCACATCAGCTATAATTACCTCAGCACAATCAGAAAGAAAGTTTCCCTGACATTGAAAGGTAACATGCAAAGTTTATTTACTCCAAGGAAATATGATTGTACTCTAGGGTTTGTAGAGATATGCTCATGTGTAGAGGAGGCAGTCGTGAGCTGGCCGTGGACAAGTTTTGGTTAGATGTAAGGATGGATATTGCTATGAACTCACGTTCTTGATACTGCAACTCTGTCACTCAGTATCAAAGATGAAGCAAATTTACCTGCTAATAGCAATCATCAGATGTGGGATCCCATAAAGGGGTCAGGTTACTTTGCTGCTCAGTATAGAATGTTACACAACAGCAAACAAAAGCAAGAGAGCAGATACTTAGGTAGCAGATGATGATGGCCGTCAGAAAACTTAAATACTGGTGAATGAGATTTATCCTAGTGACATTTAGCGATGTCAGGAGAGATTTTTGTTTATCTCGGTTGTCAGGAGGGTGCTGGTACCACTTAGTGGTAATAGCACAGAATATTCCCCAAGAATAATTTAGTTCAAATTGTCAGTAAGCTAAGGCTAAGAAATCTTGCTGTATTCCCATGGGCTTGGATCCAAATTCTTGGTGTGCCCCCTGTTGTCTAGACTATCTTGAGAAAATTATTGAGGTAGGATTTACACTTCCATAGAGAGAGGGTTAGTAATAGGTAGTTAAAACAATGCTAGAAAAATAATAGGCATTTCATAGTTAACTGTTACTGTTTCTTTGCGTCATATTAGTGTTATATTTAGGTGACAGGCTCCTCAGTGTTCAGTTTGTAATTATTTTACCTTTGCAAAGGAAGAGGAAAATTTAGTGCAAAAGATATGAGTTTGTGTTTAAGAGGTTTCCAGTGTTCTCTGGAGCAAAAACAAAGTAACAGAAACACAGGAAAAAAAGGAGAGGAAAAGTGGGGGAAGGACGGGGAACAGAGAGAGAGAGAGAGAGAGAGAGAGAGAGAGAGAGAGAGAATATTCCACACAAAGACTTCTCATATACAAAGGACAACTGAGACTCTTGCATTAATTCAGTCTGTGTAACAGATGATCAAATATATTATCAAATAGGATTTTCTTCCAGAAAATAGGCCTCGTGTCTTAAGGCTGAGCTCTGCTGGTCCCTGCTAGATGCCCTACCCACATAATGAGATCTTCTCCTTCCTTGGTGTTTACTGAGTGTCTGCTGTTCCTGTCCCTGGGTAGCAGGTGAATTGAAAACATCCCGTTCATTGCAGTATAATATGAACACAGAGTTACAGAACTACTGTAGTGGGAAGGGAAGGGCATTCGGTATAAACACACATGCTCTTAGCACATTTTGGCAATTCCTGAAGAAAGTCTGTACGATTTCCCTGCTTTGTTCAGTCATTTCTCTGTAAAGAAATCTTCAGCAAATCTACCCCGGTCATGCTTTAGGCACATTATGTGTTTGGAGAAAATTATAAATAAGACAACCATCACATCTTTAAGAATTGGTGGTTTATCTATTTGAGTGACCAAGGGTTTTATTTTTTAAAAAATATTGCTTCTTCCCTTGAAAAAAAATCACAAAGGAAGACAAAAGCTCATAAATTACTTGCCGATCAAATTAAATCACCCAGATATTATGAGTGCTGCCAATTATACACTGGCCTCTGTGACAACCCTGGGCTAGGGCTGCCATTTGCAATCAATGGTTTCAGGATAGGGGGGCGACTCACTTGACATCACGAACTAATAACCTCCGTGTCAGTGCAATCTCCTAACTGCATTGTGGTTTCCTTGCAGCAGAAGGCCCATCTTTTGTTATCCTTTTCTAAAATCAATTCTGTTTGTCTAAATACTCACAAAACATATAATTTCCTGTGTGGTCTCTGGTAAATACAAATTACAAATTGATTTAAAAATAGCAGGCCTCAAATTCAATAATGCATTTTTTATAAGTGATTATTTAAGATTCCGTTCATTAAGCCTTAATTACTGTAATTTCTATATGAGTCCATTGCATACCTTATAAACATATCCAATTATATGAAATTTTAATGACAACACAGAATTGTCTTATTAATTTTAAATTAAATGTACCTGTACTTTTGAAAATAAATTTCAAGTGCCACTATAAATAACTCTAGAAGTGTTTTTAATCTTACACATTACTTAGGATGTTTATTACTGTGAGTGTCTTTTTTTCAGGAAGAATAAAGATGGCTGATAGAGTGTGTGCTTTGCGTGTTCCCTATATGTCATGATTAGTGGATGCACTCTGTGTGGATTCTTTAATTGGCATGGAGGAGGAGAAGCAGGCCGAGTGGTAAGTCTAACTTAATGATGTGAACAGGAGATTTGGAGAGGCTGAGTGATGAACTTGGACTCCCTCCTCCTCTGGGCTGATGAGAGGATTTAAATTTGAGGGCCACCGTTTAACTTTGCTGTTGTATATAATTTCTTATTTAAGACTCATCCACGGTTTGTTGGCCATCAAAGCCTGAGATATTCTTGTTGAATGCATTACAGAGAAGCCTCGATGTTTTCAATAGTAGTAAGCTGGAGGATAGGAGTGGAAGCCGAATGCTTTTATTCTTAGTGGGAAGAAACTGGTGAGTGTCAGTGGCCTTGTATTGGGCTGCAAGAGCCATCTGGTAAGTATTAACCAGCACACCACCAAGTGCACGATCATCAACAGCTGAAGTTCAGGATGTGTGTTGGGAAAGTAGGTTTCTGATGTCCTCCATCTGCTTCAAGCGGTCATAACATTTCTTGATTATTCAAGTATTGCTGAGAGCTTAACCCTTGACAGGCATTAAAAACGTCTTTGCACTTTTATGTCGGGTCGAGTCACAAATCAATCTTAAGCAAACGCCCCATGGAAACGGAACAGAACAGAATCCATTTCTACAGAACCATTTCGCTCCTATAGGATCACATTAATTTTACTCATGATTCACTGTCGTTAATACTTACACTCATGTTAAGTACACGAAGTAGAAAGAGGTCTTGTTGAATGGGAGAGCTGTAATGCACAGTTTCCATAGAAAGACAGCTGTTTTGGATTAATGTGCTTGGCGTTTTATGCTATAATATTCAACTATGAAGAGCCACCTTTACTGCACAAAACTGGATTTTCTTAGTACCCCTTTGTCCAGTACTTGATGAAAGCCTTACCTTGGACCTGTGGTTTGGAAAAATTCTTCCTTGAAATAGGCATGATTAAAATCTGAGATACTAGTTACGTTTGCATTGCTTTCAGGTGCAGCCCATCAGCTGGAACTGACCATCTAGACTGTGTCGTAAGAACATCTACTGCTTCCCAGACAATCTGCTTTTTAATGAGCAAATACAGCTTTGAATCCAAGCCAAGGAACATGACAGCTCATCTCTTCAATAAAATGAGAAGTCCTGAGGGTCTAGAATTCCAGGCTGTGAGTGCTTGGGGCTTAAGTCTTACAGCAAATTGCTGTTTTACTTTCCAACAACATAAAACTTCATCCTTATTCTTCAATGGCTTTGATGGCCAAAGACATTTTTTTCAACAATTTCAGTTCTTTGATGAGCAATGCTACTGCTTATATTTTGTCATACTGATTGATGGTCCAGTCCATTTAGAATAATTTCCCTTGATGAAGTTTATCCTCTTGGAAGCTTGTCCCACACATTGGAATCATTTTTAATGTGAAATATGCCTTATGTTCAAGAACACAACCCTTTTCTTTGAATAATATCTTATTATTTTCTTCCATGTTTTCTATAAAGATGCAGAACGTCTGCCCACTGGCTTTCCTGTCGTGCAGACTTCCATGGTGACAGCTAAGCTGTTCACTAGCCTTTCCCTTCTTAGCCTTACATATTTCAAAAATTTAAAGAGTAAACAGTTATCTTACTTAGTACTTTATAGAATGCCGGGTTTCCCATTCCAGAGTTTCAATTATTACCCCACATGGAGATGGGGTTTTTGGAATACTTTGATGTACATAATTACGTTTCCTTTCATAGAAGTCTTGAGTAAGCCTCATATTCCTGTTGATTTTATTTGCACAGTGGAAAGTATTATCCTCAAAGTTATACACTCAATGGTATACAAACTAGAACTGAAGACTAATCTCTTACCTGTTACTTTTCTTAACCCCTCAGATTTCTTTGCATACATTTTGAGATAAAAGGCTCTTTTGTATTCAATATATAAAGTTCATAAATTTAGCCAGTCTCAACACATATTGGCCAAACATTGAACAAGCAATGGTTCTTGGCCTCCTAATAAGAATTAAAAAATGGGAAAGAGCTTTGAAAATGCTCATGGCATTAGGAGAGTAGACTTGGAACAACACAGTGTGAAAGTCCTTGGAGAAGCACTAAGTGTGAGGGTGTTTTACTAGCGATGTTGACCATGCCATTGATTGGTGTGAGTGGACTAGCTGAGTGGTTACCTTGGCATGTATCTTTTCCCTCTGCTCAAGTGCCTTTTATATTCTTATCACAAATGACAGACCTCTTAATTGGGACAGGACTACTCATAAGACAGAAGTATACTAAGTTTCATAGAAAATATTGTAGGGGAAACTCAAGGAATGTTACTCGAAAACTCTTTGGAGCAGGAAAGCAATTTTAACAGTGAACGATGGGGTCAGGCATAAGAGTTTCCATGGACAAGGAGCAGCAGAGGCTCCATGGTGAGATCCGAAGCATCTCGGAAGCCGAGGCTGGTAGAGTGCAACTAATGGTCGTGGCATCTTCTTCTTGAGAAGTGAGCTAAGAATGCATCAATTTTGAAGAAATTTTGGGATAATTCATAGTCAAGAATTTAACTGTGGAAGCAGCCACAGAAAGCTAACAGGGTGACAATGAAGGCTGAAAATGCTAAAGGAAAGAACAATAAGCAAAAGAAACCTTAGGAGAAGAGATGAGAGCAATGTTGGAGCTAGGAAGGTGCTCAAAAATACGTCAGAAGTATTTCCACGATATGTAGTTGGCATTTACAGAAAGTCACCTGTGTGTTTTCTACCTAACATGGGCCACGTTCTATGACAAAATGGGACCTTATTTAATCCCCCAGGAGCTAGAGTAAACTAGAGACCGTAGGATATTCCTAAAGTGCAGTGAAGTTTAGCTCCATGAACAGCACACGTGTATTTCAGAGGGCAGAGAACATCAGATTGAGGGTGGAACAAAACCACTAGTGTTTTGTTCTTGTCTTTAACAAGGAGTGCACAGAGAAAGCCACCACGCCCTTTTCTGAAACCTTGCATTGCAGTATGAGTGAAGTTAGGCTAAGGAATGATACCCTGGTATTTACACAGACATGGGTTCGATTTCACTTGTGAATGTGAGTGGGCCTTCGACGCTATTTGGTTTGGGGACAGTGCATGCTCTTAAAACTATGTTCCTCAGGAAGCGATTTTAATTAGCAGGAAAAACATCTGTTTAAATCTGGATCTCCTAATAATCACTATATAACAAACACAGCTCCACAATCTTGCCTTTTATTTCCCTGGAGCTTAGACTTTACTTGTGGTTAGTCATGTGAAAAACAGAATAAACCCTCCACTGTCAATTTACGTTGATTCCCATCTGCTGTGCATGGTAACCTCTGATCTCCTCTGGGTTGGGGATTTTTGTTGGGTTCGTGTTGCTATTTTACAAAGAATCTGCAGTCACTTTATTCTGCGTGTCTCACCCAGTTCTTACAAAGAGACAGCACTTGAAGACACGAGACCAGATGATCTCAGGATGCAAGAATCCTTCAGATGTTTGCCGAGAGCTATTGAAGGATGCTTCAACTTGACAAAAGCAGGAAATGTTAATTTTCATCTCATTTATAAATAGAGGGATGATCTGTAAAGGGAAAACTGTTGTCACAGCGAATGTACACTTGAGTGATTCAAACCTAATTAGTGGTTATATGATTCACTTGGAATATGTTTACTGTAACAACTGGTAACTGCTTTTCCAATTCAGCTGTTGAATAGATTCCATCTTTTTTCTTCTTTTTTTTTGAAAGCAACAAAACAACTCTGAAAATTTATTTTCTGGTTTTCCTCAATCAAACCAATCTTCCTTACCCCCTTGTCCTCCATGTATGTGGCGTATGTAACCACAGGTAGCTCCCTGGCTTCCTTTTGACTATAGTTTACCTTCCCTGGAAAATTCCCAACATAGTTAATTGAAGGAAACACAATAGCGTTAACTACTTGTTTTATGCAGTAAAAGGACATAAATGTTAAGCAGTTTAACTTTGGATTAACCATAGATTTATATTTTTGCTTTATTTTAAATTGTATACAAGTATATTCTGTATACTGAGTGTACCCCCATACCCTTTCTTGCTGTCCTTCCCCTTCCCTTCTTATTAAAACCTTTGTTCTCCAGATAGCTTTTTGTACTGTTGTGCCATATGTCTATCCATCCATGATTTTTGTAACTATATAAAATCTAGGAATTATTTAATTATGAAAAAACTTATTTCACGAAAGCCCTACTAAACAAAATATTCAAGGCAACAGAAGTATGAAAATTCTTTACCATATCTTGTTTTGTCACATGCAAGGAGGTATGACTGTCCAAGAAAAGAGAAATTCAACCAAAACGGTGATTTGGTGACTCCAGCTGCAAGTGAGTTGCAATGTGTTTGATCAAAACAAACCCTCAGCATGAGGCTGATGTGCTTATCTTGTGGTTATACCACAAACTTACGTTGAGAAGTGAAGAGGCTCATTCTGGACAAAATATCTAAAATCCAGGTAATATATGCTTTAAGCCAGTTGTAATGGAAGAACAATTCTTCCTCAGTACTCTATATGTTAAATATAACCTGATTATAAAGTGAGCAAACCTGTGAAAAGAAAAAAAAAACAACCAAAAGCCAAGGAGACGAATAACCCATGTAATTACCCAAGTCAGAATGCTATTTTATTCCCTAAATGTTCACTTTCTAAATGTGTTAAAAAATGACATCATATAAATACAATTTCATAGGCCGCTTTGAGACCCGTCCCCGCACCTGCTTGTGCCTTTGCACCTCCCTGGGGTCTTTGAAAAGCTCTCTTTCCTTTCCAGAGACAGGCACGGATCGACAGGAGTGCCTCTGCGTCACTGACACAGCAATATCCATCCTCTGAGAAACGTGTGATGTTCCTTCAAAGCAGCACCTTTATTCGCAGATTCCGTGAAGGTTTAGATGTTAGAAATGAACACCTTTTAAAATCAGCACACTAAAAATGCTACATTAAAAATCCTCCTAGAAGGCAGGCACCTAGAAGGCTCCGGAGGTGGTGAGGATGGAGTCCCAGAAAGACACCTCCTCTCCCGAGTCATCAATGACAAGCGGGTCGGAACTACCTGGGTTGTAAGCCTTCTCATCTCTTTACAGAGAGCAGAGGCATCACGCTCAGCCAGGTCACCACACTGAGGGACTTGTTGAGGAATTCGCTATGGGAGGTATAAGAATTGTGGGAATGAAGGCGAACTGTAGATTTGTCCTGTGTAGACCAAAACTCCGGGCAGGAAATAAAGCGAAACCCCATTCCCTTTTGACTGTAACTATTTAGGCACTGTTGACGACCTTCATATGACTTTGTACTTCATCTGAACTTCTGAAAAAAAACAATAAAGAGGACCACACTGACAGAAAAAAAATTTATAGCGGGTGGATAATGTTCTACGAGGCTAGTTCCTTAAATACTGTGGTTGGAATCTTAAATTTTTTCATAAGTCTGAGTGATTTTTATTACCACTAATAACCCTTGTGGCTCTGAAAGCTAAAATAATTTGGGTGATCAAAATTTATGCTTTAGCAGGGAGGATGATTATCTGCAGATGAAAGAAAGGAAGTCCCTCTTTTCCCAACGCTCCCTGCTAACTGCACTGTGGGTGACTAGCTGCGCAGAGCGCTTGGCGGTCCATCCTGCGGTGGAGGCGGAGAGTCCATCCCTTGGAAGATGGCTTTGTTGGTGGCTGTGGCAATGGCCGAGGCAAGTGACTGAGAAATTAGAAGCTGTGCTCAGGAAAGGAACACATTGGAGACTTTGTGTAGCAGGGGAAAAGGGGACTAAGGTACTTGCCATCCTCTTCGGAAAGTTCGTTCCCCTGACGGCTGAGGTTTTTTTTTTTTTTTTTTTGTTTCCTCATAAGATCATGGTACACAAACTGCCATTTATGATGGAGAGCATCTTTCCTTCACTGTACTGCGTCTTGACAGTTTTGAGGATCTGTCGCTCCATGTTCTTTCAGAAGGGTGGCTTAGGAGTTTTAAATGTGGTAGAGAGAACAGAAATAAATGTTTGCTGGGCTTAATATGGATTCAATCAAAGACAGGGCTTTTTGTCTTTGAGTAAAAATGAGCAAATTCCGGTTTTGGATTTATATCCAGATAGTTAAAATAAAACAATTCATAGCAGAGCCAGTAGAGTATGGAAATTTCTCCCGTAATTTTTGAAGAAAAAAGCACGTTATTTTAAAAAATAAACCCCATTAAATACAATCTGGAACTTTTATGTATAAAGAAACCTACTTTTTCAGTTGAAACCTGGTTTATTTTTAAAAGGTTTCTGTCCTGGTGTTCTTCCACAATTTAGAAAAGTAATCTCAAAAAGATTCTGAGCATGCAGAATGCTAATAATTTTATTATAAAATGTGCAAAAAGAGAATAGATATACACAATAAACAATCATTTTAATTATATTTTAAGTGTATCATTAATGAAATAAACCTTTGTTATGAATATTTGTCAAGTTACTAGTGAACAAAACTTTATTGAATATACTTAACTGACTTTTAAAGTTGTGGTTGAAAAATATATCTATGAAGATAAGTCAATCTAGATACATAGAGTGTACACTTGATGCTGCTCATGAATTCCAGCCATTCTTCACATAGCCAATAAAACTTTACTGAAATTCATTTTGACTCATTTCTGTGTCTGGGGCATCAGTGAGCCAGCAGGCACATGTTTCTTTGTTATATTAACTCGAAGTTAAGGTATTCACTTTGTCTAGTATGTAGCATGTCAGTCTAATAAAGAACTAACAATTCCAGAGAAACTCATTTTGTAGATGATTTTAAAACTGATTTGAAAATTATATCTCCATATTTCTAAAAGTATAAATATACATTTTAAAAAGTAGGCGACAAGTCTACTTAATTTTGGCAGCAAAATGATAGGTCTATTTTGTCCCCAGATGTCTATTTTCAAAATGCTTTCTATATAGCTCAAAAATTCTTTGAGTGTATATTTATGTTTCCCCACATAAAACATGTCTCCTTTGCCCTGAGAGAACAAGTTTGTGCCACTATTTTTGAAAAATCTTTTTGAACGTGTCAAAATGTCAATAACTTACAGCTAACATTTATAAGGAAGGTTAAAAAAAATGAAATGCCTGTTCTTTTTCCAACATAATATTTTTATTGATTATTTGGTAATTTCACAAATGTACCCTAATCATACTTACTTCTCAGTCCTCTCAGGTCTGCCCCTACCCTTGTGAATCCCCTGTAAGAACAAACAAATGAATAAATACCTCCCCCCCCAGCAAAAAAAATGTCCAATTTGTGTTGCCCATATACTCACTGGAGCCGGGTCTGGTGTAGGAGGTTCTTCTGTATTTGTGTTGCTTTCATTGGTGAATAAAGAAACTGCTTTGGCCTTTTGATAGGGCAGAAATCAGGTAGGTGGAGTATAGAGAACAGAATGCTGGGAAGAAGGCAGTGTGACAGATGCCATGGTTCTCCTGCCAGAGACGCTGACACTGGTTAGAATCTTTTCTGGTAAGCCATGACCTTGTGGTGAACACAGATTAATGGAAATGGGTTAGATTAAGAGTGAGAGTTGGCCAAGAGGCAGTAATTTAATTACTACAATCCATGTGGTTATTTCGGGGCTTAAGCTAGCCGGGTAGTGGGATGGGGCCGCTGCTCCTCTTACAACATGGGTCAAACATCTGGTAGCCAGCACCTTAAGGACAACTGAGTCCTTCCCTACCCCCACCAGAAACCACCTCTTGTGAAGAGCTACACTTCAACATCCTTATCACATTTTAAAAGTGTTCTCTTCAATGGCTTCCTGTCTAGGCTGTTACGATTTTGGGGTGGAGTGGGGTAGAGGGGTTATCACAGAAGCTTTCTTTGATTCTTTTTTTCAACTGTGCTTCTGCAGTCATTGATACCACTGCAAAAGTAGCTTCCTTGCCTTTTGCAGTCAGTGAGGAGCACAGACAACAGAGATCCACATGGCCTCCAGTATCAGCACATGCCACAGACTTGAGCATGGTCTCTGGTGACAGCATAGCCCACGGACATCAAGATGGCTTCAGGGGGTAGCAAGGACCACAGGCATTTGCCTAGCCTTCAGTGGTAACATGGGCCACAAACACTAACATAGCCTTCTTTAGTAGCACAGACTACAGACATCTACATGAACTTCATGCTTCAATATGATTTGGGGTGTCAGCAGGGACCATGAATACCACCATGGCCTTTGTGGGCAGCATGGACCACAAAGGTATTTTGAAGAAGCCAAATTCAGAAAATGAACCGTTCCTCATCTCGGACATCCTATTCTTGTGTGAGGGCCCACAAATGTGAGCCTGTTTCACCTTGACTGTAGGTCAGAGAGTTTGAGCTTATTTTTGTTCTTTCAAAGTGGTTGACAACAGATATGGCTACAAGCAAGAGATTCTGTTCTAGGATGTAGTTAATTAGTATTTTGGGTATAGAGGTGGATCTGCTCCACCTGGACCAAAGGTCAGAGAATTCAAGTCTATTACTTATATCATGTTAATGAAGTCTGTTGCCTCCACCCCCCCCCCTTTGGAGCATGTGGAATAAAAGCAAATGGATTCAGTATTCACTGAAGGTCCCTTCTGAGGCTGTTCTGTGTTTCTGTCTCTTATTTCTCTCATATCCTGTTGACTGGGGGCACTGGTAATCTTTGGACTCTGAGAAAATTTAGGATATTAGTTAATTCTTGGTCGTAGTAGTCTGTGAGGCTGGACTATCTCAGCCAGCAGCCTTGAAACTGTTCTAGATGTTGGATCATCTTGGACATCTGTTTTCATTGGTGTCTTGTCTTCTTGCTCTGAAAATACATAAACTTTTAAAGTTTATATATATATATATGTATAGTCTATGAATTGTACATAGTCAGCCAAAGGCGATTTTTTTTTTGTTTTCTGTTTGAGCAAGTAGAATTTGCATCACATGACTTGTCTTTTTTCTAGTCAGGATTTTAGATAGTCTTTCTCAATCAAATCTGATTCTCTTTAACTTTGAATGAATCCTTAGCCTTTCATTTCCTGTGGAAATAAAAGTATAACCTCTTCCCCAAAGTAACATATCTTTAGACTTAAACTTTGAAGTTAACACATCTTTAAAATATATAAATTGGTTTAATCTAGCAGTTTTCATAATTCAATGTGTTTTAGCTGCTATGGCTTCTTCCTCAGCAGTCAAAAGATTCAAAGACAGCACAACAGCATACAGTGTCCAGACTCACTGTGTATTTTCCATCTTTACAAGGCTTTTTTCTTTTTCTTTCTTTCTTTTTTTTCCCAGAAAAGGTTTCTCTGTAGCTTTGGTGCCTGTCCTGGAACTAGCTCTTGTAGACCAGGCTGGCCTTGAACTCACAGAGATCTGCCTGCCTCTGCCTCCCAAGTGCTGGGACTAAAGGCATGTGCCACCACTGCCCGGCTATGGCTTTTTCCTTGCATAATACTTTATTCCCTTTTTAAGGACTTTATTTTTTTAAAACTATATTTTTAAATTTATGACTATATATGCTCTTTCTTTTCTCTCTCCCAAGTCTAAGTATATTTTTTAAATGTACTAAACCATTTAGAAGTTTTTTTTTCTGAATATGTCCTTTATTGAGCATCTGTAAACTTTTCTGCCTGTATGAGCAAAATTTAAATTGCTTTGTAACTTAGATCTTGGTGTTCTGGTGACTGGCTGGCTCCTCCCCCTCTGTTCCCTGAGAGTCTAGTCTCATGGTGGAAGTATATTACTGCCAGCTCTGGGTGCCATGTTTACCTTCCCAACTCATTTTCACAGTGTACAGAATTATTCCACAGCAGGTGATGCCCTTATTTGAGGAGGAAACTTGTTATTGTGAGATCTGTGGCTTGAGGTGGCTTTGGTCTCTTGTAGTAAACATATTTATTAGTCTTTTGTTGTTGTTGTTATTTTTGATTGGGTCTTTCTATGTATCCCTGCCTTGCCTGGAACTTGATATATAGATCAGGCTGACCTCCAACTCATAGAAACCTGCCTACCTCTGCCTCCCAAGTGCTGGTTTTAAAGACATGTACCAGCACAGTCTGACTTAATTGATTAGTCTTGTCATTTCTAGTATCCAGGGTAACTACCAGAAAGAGTGACCCAGGAGAAAAAAGTGAAAGAGGCAGAAACAGAGCCAAAGAGAGATGGCAGGCGGACTGGCAACTGATGCTCTCCTTCAACAGGGTTAAAGATTTACAACATTAATTTAAGAGGGAGACATAAAAATTTGATTAGTCAATTTAAAATTTGGTGGTTTTATATACCTTGTCATGAGAAAATGTTAGGGAGATGATATTAGAAACCTGGAGGCCGTTGAGGAAGGACTTTTCCTTTATGCTCAGCTTTAGACCCACCTCCTGTTTCCCTGTGAGACGATGAAGGGAAGCTTTATAATTTCCCTTCCCACTTTAGGATTTGAAATAATTTCAAAAGGTGGAGGTAGCAGGGCATTTCTGAGTACTATTGAGGGAAATCTACTTCTGTGACTCACGATGGAATCTCGGTTTCATCTCTAACCTAGCACATTTTGATCTGTCCCTAGTTAGAATATCACATATTATTGGCTCCTCAAGAGTTAATTCAAGGAGGCCTGTCCATCACTTGGTTAGGAGACTTCTCAGAATTCTAAGGATATGGGAGGAATAATTATCCCCGCAATGAAGTAATGCACTTATATGTTCCCCAAACCCTTTCCTCTATGCTGCGGCACTACTAAGACTCAAGAAATGTCATGTTTTTATTTCTCTCTTTGTATCTCTTCTTTGGATAACTACTATCTCAGGGTTTCTATTGCTGCAACAAAACACTATCACCAGAAGGCAAGTTGGGGATGAAAGAATTTATTTAGCTTACACTTCTACATTGCTGTTCATCGTTGAGGGAAATCAGGACAGGAACTCAAGCAAGTTTGGAACCTAGAGTCAGGAGCTGATACAGGGACCACAGAGGGGAGCTGCTTATTGGCTTGCTTTACAGAATTTGCTCAGCCTGCTTTCTTATAGAATGTGGGACCACCAGCCCAGGGATGGCAACCACCCACTATGGGTTGGGCCTTTCCCCATTGGTCACTAATTGAGAAAATGCCTTACAGCTGGATCTTATGGAGACATTTCTTCAACTGAGGCTCCTTCCTCTCTGATGACTCCAGCTTGTGTCAAGTTGACACAAAACCAGCCAGTTTAACCACCAAAATCTTAATATGCACAACCTGACCCCCTATGCTTTTTTGTTTTTTCTCTGCATATGCCCTGCTACCTACCTGTCATGATTTGAAAGAAAATGATCCTCCCATAGGGAGTGGCACTATTAGGAGTTATGGCTTTGTTAGAGTAGTAGGTATGGAGGACATGTGTCACTGTGGGCACAGGGATATCTGAGGTCCAGTCACTGCTCTGTAATCCTGTAAGGAAATGAATTGATTACCATTGTCATGCTGGTTGGCTGAAACCTATTTATTCCAGTTTTCTCTATTTTTGTGACATTGATTTGTGGGATTGTTGGTAAGAGCTTAGAAGTTTTCCCGGGGAGAGAAATGTTTTGGATATGTGTGATATTTCCTAGAAACTAGCATTGTTACAGGCTGGGCAGTAGTGGTTTATGGCTTTGGTTGGGGCCTTGGGGAAGGCACAGCTTTCTCTGCAGTGAGGGTTAGGAAGGCCCTTCCTCTATGGGAACTAGTTTACATCTGAGGCTTTGTCTCAGAGCTCATGGTCCCATGCCTTTACTAGAGAAAACAATGAGCTCATTGTTTCGTTTTGTATAAGGGATTCTGGTGGCTTTAATCAAGAGGCATTCTGTCGAGTACCTCCTTGAGAAGTGCTTGCCAGACACTTCTTATTTTCTCTCAGTGTTACACAGTCGTACAATCTGGAGCCAAAGTTTGATGGTATTTGTTAATTGTCTTAATGGTACTACTGCCACCGATTGCTTTGCTGCTTGCTCTTAAACTGGGAGAGACAGTGTAACTGGCCTGCTTGGCAGGAATGAATATATTCCAAAGAGACACATGTGGACATCTTTCTTTGACTTGACACTTGAAAGAATAGACTCCAAGGAATTACATTTAGCCCAGGACTCTCCTTCTAAAAGAGATAGCTGAAGCTCTAGGGACAACCAGAGGAGGAACTTACACCCTGGAGAAAGGTTTACTGTTTTCAGGTGACTTTGCAGGAGAGACTCACCTTGCAAGACAGATTTGGAACTGAAATGGAGTACACGGGGGTCAGGTATGAATGTGGCTTGCTTTCCATTTAAAACCTTCCTTTATATCAGGACCTCACTGATGTGTTTAGGGGTTTAAAATGGGATCTCTTCGTCTCTCTTTCCAATGCAGACACATTGAATAAATCTCTTTTCCATTTTTCACCATTAATTTGGCCCTTTGGATGGGCTTATCAAAGACAGGTGGCTGAACCTGCCTTGTTGGGGCATAATCTGTGCCCCCAATGTGTGGTATCAGCAATCACTACCAATTACCACTTATTGACTTAGGAACTTATGAACGCTATATAGCATATGCAGGAAGCAAATTTCAGGCTATTGAATTCCTACTATGTAAGATGCACCTGTCACCCAGCTTCATTATACCCCCACTCTCTACCCAAAGCTTAGCTCCCCCATTTTTTTTTGTTATATAGTCTTTTCTTTTTCTTTAAAAGATATTTAATTGTATTACTTTTAAATTGTACATGTATCTGTAAGCCTGTGTGTCTGTGTGCCTGATGACTATGCTTACCGATTACAGGGTAATATATTACATGGTATATAATAATGTATTGTTAGTATGTTACATGGTATATAATAATATATTGGTAGTATATTACACTTAGCATCGAAAACTCAGGCTCTCTTGTACTGAAAGTTTGTTTATGTTTTAACAGATAAAGCTTGCTTATATATCAGAGTGCAGAGTTAAGCCACTAGAGGACAAGGACCGATGACACACACCTTTAATCCCCGGGCTCGGGAGACAGGGGCAGAGGGATCTCAGTTAGTTCAAGGCCACCCAGAGGACTCCCGGGGAAAGTTACCATAGAGAATGGAAGAACGAGGTGTGGTGGCTTCCACTTGTAATCCCAGCTTTTGAGCCTGAGGCAGGAGAGTTTCAGGTCATGCTGAACTGAAAAAAAAAAGACAAAATATAACACCATACAAAAGTACTTATTAGTACCACAATTCATATCAAATCTTTTCCTGATTAAAGTGTCAAGTCTTGTTTTTTTATTATTATTATAACAACTACAGCAACATTTGGTGAAAAAAAAGCAGCCAATATGCTTTAAATACTTAAATTGGGTTCAGCAAATGAATCAAGGACCTTATCAAGTACTTCTGGGAGGCTAAGAACATAGGTAAGGGCTCCCACTTTCAAGGCATCCACATGGGATAGGTATAAGGCACGTTATGACATTATACTATTATGTCAAGAGGATCAAGAAGGTCTCTGTCAGAGTCTGAGAGTGATATGAACTGTGGGAATTCAGAGGACAGCAGTCCCAATTCATGGACATTGTGGGTCCTCTTGTTACTTGTTTAGATGAAATACCCTGAGTGTAAAAAAACTGCTAATGTATCACAATGGGGAAAAAATAAAATCACTCTAAACATTGAGGTGCACCTAGAAAGTCTGGATTTCAATCCCAGGTCTAGTATTTACTAGTCACATGTGATCTTGGAGCAAGCATTTAATCTATCCGAGCAGCGCTTTATCTGCAGCATGGCTGAAGTGGTCCTGCGCAGAACTGTGAAGCGAAATGGGATAAATCAGCAGAAGCGATGGTGTCAGAGGCTGATGGGAATATTCAAGCAAGCAATTCCAGCTGACCTGGCGAGCAGGTCCGGTTCTGACTTTGAAGGGTATTCTGACCTGTTTAGCTGGAGCTGTGACTCTGTAAGTGCAGAAGTGCTGCTGTCTGCACATAGTGAAATATTGCTATTTCATCTCCCCATGCCCAGTTATTGCATCAGTAGCAGGCTTTGAAAGGTAGATTTGCTTTTGCAAGACCTAAATTCCTTAGCATATATGCTTAGCATAATTACTTACAGTGGTTATCTGCAATTCCTTTTTTGGTGTGTCCTTGGTCATTACACAGACACTTTCTGGACTCTTTCCCAGATTTTCTCCTAAGGAGAAGCCAGCTGAACCATGTATTATTTTTATCTTCTTAAAGATGACTTCATCATTATAGTGGCTTTTCCTACTAAACATCCTTAATGAGATAAGACGGTTATTGCCTAGGCAATTTAGAGCAGTGTATTCATGATACAGTCTCGGTTTTACCTTATTCTATTTAACCAAATTACAACTTCAGTCTCTGCTCATGCATCTCACCCTCATGATTTCAGGAAGGTGTTTAAATTGTGCTACGTATCATAGCTACGTATTCTCTCATCTTAACACATTTTATTTATATTAGCTGTATCTACTATATCAATCTCTTCCAAGATGAGATTCTTCTAAAAGAAATTCAAATGTGCTTGTTATTGTTAATTGACACACAGTCCTGTATTCCAGTAAAGGCATGTGTTCTCCCTTGTGCTGCTGTCTTAGGGTCAAGGGCCACCTGGTTCCTGAGGGTGGCTATCTTCATGTTGACTTTGAGTTTAAGGGCAAGAGCTATTGGGCTGGAAAACAAAACAAAAAGAAACAAAAAAATCTGTACTGCTGGTTCTGTACAGATGGAAAATAAGATTATTCTCATTGATTCTATACTATACCAACAGGAAATTATATATGTAAATATACTTTTATAATGTATATACTGTTGACACATATACTTTATGTATTTATATATATACTCAGTATAAAATTATATATAGATATACTTTTATATTATATATGCTATATATACTTCAATAGATCCCTAAAAGACTTAGAGAAGTAGTTATGAGACTCACTTCTCTTGGGTTCATAGACTTATGTCACACAAACGTAAGATGCAAAATTTGCTACAATCTCCAGATTGGTTTTCACTCCCCTTTTTCTTTCCTGCCTTTTGAAGAAGGCATAAAATGTGCAAAATTCTATTGAGAGTAACAAAGAAAAGAGATTGGATTGTTCTGCACAGTATCACATCTATTGTTTGTGCTTCAGTCTGTTTTCCCTAAAAGTCATTTAGAAGAAGCTTTAAAATGAGATTTCTCTCCCAGCATTGAGGGCAGGAATGATTATAATATGGGAAGGGGGTGAGGAAACTCAAGATTCTGAGAAAATTTTGAAATGAAAGGAATATATCCACTGAGAGGGTGACATCATGCTGTTACCCAAGAGATCTGACGTGAGTTGGGAAGACATTGTTCTTGTTCTCAAGGTTGCTATGACCTAAAGGGAAATTAAGAAAAGGTTTGGCTGTCACTGGAGGACACACAAAGCTGAGTTTTCCTGATGTGTTTCCCCTTTGAGTTCTTCTGAACTAAGGCACATTCAATATGAAAAATAATCATTTCCAAAGCTCCTATCTGAGAGAGCATATTAACATTAAAGAACATATCAAGATACTGTCTCAGAGGTAGCACTGATCAGGGTTCTGAATATGCCTGTTTGGGCAATAGGGAAATAGCAGATAATTATAAACAAGAGGGCAAGGCTACTCCATAAACCACAGAGGGTTAATGTTGCTTTTCTTTTAATGTCCAGTCTCTAGGCCCATATTCCCTGAATAGAAACATCAGCATCACCCGTAGATAGACTTGATTACCCATTGTTAGTATTTCTTTCTAAGCGACTAGTTTTTCCAAGTCCACGGATATCATTTAATTGCATGTTAACTCCTTTCAGGGAAGAGAAGCTCAAAACATTTACAGTTCACTCAGTTGTGTGTTTATAAGGAAGGTTGTCTAGCTGGTATCTCTTTGGTAGATAGACTAGACCTGTAACATACAACTGAGGAAGGGTAAAATTAGTAATACTGTACTAATTTCTTCTCATTCTAAAATATATATTTTTTTTACATTGTACTTATTTGTGTGTGTGTTTCTGTGTGCTCACATGCACACAGGTGGAGGCAAAGAACAACCTTCACGGTTTGTTTTTTTTCTTCTGCCATGTAGATCCTGTTCTGGGGATGGAACTCAGTCATCAGTCTTGGTAGCAAGCACCTTTACCTGATGAGACATCACCAATCCATTTCCTTCAACTTTTGAAAGGAGGTATGGGTTGGTTTTGAAAGATAAAATTAGCTAGATGTAGTGGTTTGAATGAGAATGGTCCTGATAGACTCATATACTTGAATGCTTGGTTCTCTGGTAGTGGAAATATTTGGGAAGGATTAGGATGTATGGTTTTGTTGGAAGGGGTGTATCACTAGGGGGTGGGTGTGCTTTGAGATTTCAAAAGACCATGCTAGGGCCAGAGTTGCATTCTCTCTCTCTCTCTCTCTCTCTCTCTCTCTCTCTCTCTCTCTCTCTCTCTCTTTTTCCTATAGGTCAGGATATAAAGCTCTCAGCTACCGCTGCTGTACCACGTCTGTGTGCTCCCTGCCATGATCCTCAGGGACTAACCCTCTGAAATGGTAAGCAAGTCCCCAATTAAATGCTTTCTTTATAAGGGTTGGCTTGGTTGTGGTGTCTCTTCACAGCAATAGAACAGTAACTAAGACCCTAGTTGAAAGTCAAGGTTTACAAAATATATTTTAAAGAGCTAGGAAACTGGATGGCAGAAAAAAGATTGGAAAATACATTCATTATTATTACTATTAGTATTATTATTATGAATCAGCTGCCATATATTTTACACAAATTCTCTATTTCAAAATTATTTTTTCCATGTAATTGCATTTTGTTTTTAGCATATGTATGTTTTGGTAAATATAACGTAAATACATTTATCATCTAAACACTTTCTGTACTAAGGCATGTAAATTCTTGCTTGAATCAAGATCCAGTACACTGATGTGAAAACAAACTTGCATAAGCTAGACTGGTATGACAAGGTAGTTTGAAAATCTTAGATTTGCTAACTGGCAGATTAATTGCACTGTGTTCTATTTAACATTGGTTTCTGAAAAGAGAGACACCAGGATTTGTCATCAGATGAATTATTTCCAGTCCTGGAAAGCCTTCTGTTAGGAATTTGTCTTGTTTTATGCCTTAACAGGTCAGGTGCAATGAAAATCTTCTATCCACTTTGGTTTACTTTGTGAGAATCTCAAGCCCAGACCATCCTTATGCAGTCAGGCCTCTCCTTTGCATTTTCTAGTCCAATTCTGTTAGCTTGCCACTGTCTTCAGAATATTCAGGAATGGTGCGTGTCTGGGAAGTAGCTGTGTTAGGGTAGATGGAATGATCTGGTAAGTGAGATGCTAAGAAAAGTAAAAAAAAAAAACCCACAAATTTTCAAGGTTAAAGGTTGTCTTAGTTTGGATTTATATTGTTGAAATGAAATACTATGACCAAAAGGTAAGTTGGGGAGGAAAGTTTTTATTTGGCTTACACTTCCATATCACTGTTCATCATCAAACAAAGTCAGGACTGGAGGCAGGAGCTGATGCAGAATCCATAGTGGGACGCTGCTGACTGTCTGTGTTCATGGCTTAGCTCAGCCTGCTTTCTTATGGAACCCAGGACTCCCAGTCCCGGACCAAACCCATTGTGCACGGAGACATCCCTGGACTGGGAGTCCTGGGTTCTGAAGACAGTGGTGGGCTAATTAAGAAAATGCCTTACAGTTGGATCTTATGGAAACATTTTCTCAATGGAGGCTCCCTCCTTTCTGATGACTCTAGCTTGTGTCATGTTGGTATAAACCTAGCCAGTAAAAAGGCAATCTAGGCTATGTCCCAACCATCACTTCGCTTCATCATGCTGTTTGTCCATGGAATGCTCCAAAGCAATAGAAAAGTGATGCTAGCCTGCAGGGATGTTTTAGCTGATTACCGTTAGCAGGCCATTGTAGTTTCAGTATTATAAAGTGCGTGATTATCACCCTCTATTTACTGAACTTTAATTTCCATTCTATAAAATGATGCCAGAGTAATAATAATTACTATGAACTTCTCAGGAATATTTTTAATAATTAAAGTGATTACATCCCAAGGAGTAATATAGATAGAAAATGCATAAAGATATCTTTAATGAATAATTTAATGTATCAGTTTTCATTGTCCTTGAAAAACAAATTAACAAGATGCAATGAACTTCAATTTATCATTTTAAGTATTGTCTCTTGAAAGGCACTATAGTATTATCTTCAGGAACAAATGTAAAAGATTAGGCACTGTTCTATGTACCCAGTGATAGGATGTTTTTTTTTTTGTTTTTAAAGTCACAAGATTTATAATTGAATATCGAGCTCAAAAGATAGGCTAAATTAAAAAGTGTTGTTACATGGGAAGTTGCCCATGTAAGTTACTTTATGAACAGAATTTTTTTTTGAGACTGTTCTAGTGAGTGTAAGTTCCCATTGTTAAGTAAGATGTTCCTTTTTTTCTGTTATGAATTGGTGCCATTTTGTTTATATACATTCCAATTGTCAACTTGACAGAATTATGAATAATCTAGGAGATGGGCTTCTGGGGGTGCCTGTGGGGAATTATCTTAATTGCGTTAGTTGAGGGAGAAGATCTGTCCACTGTGGGCGGCACCATTCTCTGGCTGGAATATTGGGGAGGCAGCTGACAACCAGCAGCATATGAATTCACCCTTTTGTTTCTTTACTGGGGATGTGATGCGACCAGATACTTCCAAGTCTTCTTACCTTGGCTTCCCTGCTGTCATGGACGGCACCTTGAATTGTGAACTAATACAAACCCTTTCTCCCTTACGTTGCTTCTGTCAGGGTACATCGTCACAGCAACAGAAAAGAAACTAAGACAGTTGCTGAATCAAGCTCATAGTGTAACCGGTCTTTTTTTGAAATTTTTTAAAATATTACTTAGGGAATATATTTGGCTGTATATAAGAGATCCTCTTATTCACAATTACTAGATATTAGGAAAAATGTTTCCTCTTGATTTATAAAGATCTTATTATGGGTGGAAGGTCTGATTTTGGCATTCTGCCAGTGCCTCAATGGGTCATCAGAGGACCTAGTTTCTATATTGTGATTCTATCATTCCTGCTTTGTTAGCCTCCTTGGTATCGTTCAATGATGCTTGGTCTTATGTAACAGCACAGGCATTAGAGTGAAGGCACAGTAGGGACGTGGGATGTATTCCTTCCTTCCAAAGCTGTGTCTTCAGACTAACACTTACCACTTCTCCTCTGCTGCGAATTGGAATAGTAGCCATGACAGGCCCATATATAAATGGTCACCAAGGTGGCAGTATTTTGAAGGGCTGTGGACCATTGTAGCGTGGGACTTAGTAGGAAGCCCTTCGATTATTCTGTTTATGCTTTGCAAGAGACTGTGAAAACTCAGCTCTGCCTGTTTCCATGTCTCTGAGTCTTCCATTCTTGCTTTTCCTTTCTTTGTCTCTCTCACACAATCACATACACTCTGTTCATGGTTTGTGATCTGAATGTTCACCCCACCATACACTCCTAACTTTATGTGCATCTCTCACTAGGCTCTGACACAAAGAGATGATAGAGTCTTGTACTAGGCTCTGACACAAAGAGATGATAGAGTCTTGTACTTGGAACTCCAGAACTGTGAGCCAAAACTATCTGTGTCTTCCTTCATAAACTTCATATTTTGTTACAGTGATGGATGTGAGCTGAAGAACACATGCTCAAATCCCAGGGACTAGAACTCGGTCTCACGACATTCCTTGCTGCAAGGAAAACTGAAAAATAATTTTTTCATAGTCACATCCCCAGTAAAAAAAATTGAAGGGCTCTTTTCAGTGCCCGATGCTGAGAAAGGTGGCTTCTGTAGGAGCTGCATATGGTGCAAGGTTGCATAAGCTCATGGCCCCGCAGGGAAAGCATTGTAACAATTACCGTAATAGCTGGTCTTAGCATTCTACCAAGCACAGGACTGTCCCCGCTCTCCCATTCTCTCCTAGCATTAGCCTCCAGCTCCCTCCCCCTTTTTCTCCCTAGTTTTTGGATTTTCAGGACTTGATTTCTCTGAGTAACAGTCCTAACTGTCCTGAAAGTCGCTTTTTAGACCAGGCTGGCCTCAAACTCATAGAGATCCGCCTGCCTCTGCCTCCTGAGTGCTGGGATTAAAGGCGTGCGCCACCAGGCCTCCAACCATATATTTAAGAATACTGCCTTACTTCTCTGTTCCTTAGCTCGACAAGCTTTATCCTATTTCCAACATATCCCCTTTAGTCATTAGGGAGTCCATTTGTCTATCTTCGTTCTGCATGATGAGAATGACTTCAACTCACACATCACAGAGGTCCACCTGAGAGTCTGAACAAGTAAAGAAGGCCAGGGGTGCAATGGGCTGTGGCAGGTTACAAGGTGCATACCCTGTCACTGAGGGAAAAATCCCTCTGGGAATAATGACCATCTCACATCCCAGGTCATGTGACTACATTTATTTTTTACATCAATTATCTGAAAGTCTGACTTCTCAAGGTTAACTTTCCCTGATCTTTATGTGTTAATAAGTGACTCAGACCTTTAAAAAAAAGTATGATGGCATGCAATGTGTTCTTACTGGCTTCCCTGGGGCAGGCATTTTACAAGCCTAGCCATAGACCAGCTGAGTGTAGCTCATGGGGACCCATCTTTAAAGCCACGCATAGTTGATACTTTCCTAACAGAATCTTCTCAGTCATTCAGTGACTGCAACTGTTCTCTTCTTCCTGGTGGAATAGTGCCCCGATTTTCCACCGTGCTTCTTAATTCTCTAAGAGTTTCTATGCATGTTGGCTTATTGACCTTAACAATAACTCCTGAAGTTTGGCAGAGTCCACTACTGTTTTTATATGCAAAGAAATTAAAGCCATCCTTGCCTGAAAGGTAAAACAACACAACAAAAAAGAAGCAGTAGAGGTGGATCATGGGAGTAGCAGCCGCTGACTCCTTGCACAGGGCCCTTCCTTTTTGCTCCAGTATTTAGAGCTCTGTGGATAGTTTAAATCTATAATATACTGTGAAATCTCAGCAGTAAAGCCCTCAAGAAGGTCTTGAGAATCATTAAAAATCTCATTTCAGTTTTCTGAGATGAAAACATTCTTGTGCTGTTTTGTAAAAAGAGGTGAGGGGATTTGGGCTCAGTCATCAGGGGTGTATTGTCAGTTTCAGACTTTCTTTCTTGTCTTGGTGTTTACCAGTCTGACACTCTACTCATTGGAATTGTACAGGATCATTGCTATTCTCTGTTGTGGTTCTAAATGCAGAATTTTCCTTGCCTTGAGAAATCATTTTAACTACACCGTATCTCATGTATAATGACAGTTGTTGATCCGGAAAAGAGAAAATAAGGCTTGGTTTTGCATATAATAATTGTGTGAGGCTTGTATGATCTGTGATAAATGATGTGAATATTTGGAGGAAGTTAAAAAGGAAATTGATGTGTGCATACACACCAATGACCCCAAACCGAAGGATGCAGAAGAGATACCCTCATCCAATTTTCCTTGTGAGTAGTTTCCGAGGGGAAGACTTGCAGAAAATAGTTTATCTGAGAAGTGTTCACAGCGAGGGGAAAGGGTAGGAGGGATGAAAAAGTAAAGGTTTATAAAGGGGCACTGTTGAATTGGTCTCACTGTGGGCAATTACGGATCTTATTATTAGTGTGCAGGAGACTCAAAATGATCTCTTCAAAGACTGGCATGGGAATACATTTGACCATTGACTTCTATATTCCCCAGTTGGTTTGCAGACATCATGCGTGGTATCACTTCACACTGGTGTCAGAGAAGTTCTGGGGCATAGATGAAAAGCTACCAGCGGGACCACAGACTTGACCTATGGAGCCAAACTGTAGAATAAAAAACTGCACACAATGATCATGATTGGCATAGCTGTAAGCAGAGGTGAAGCCAAGCATCTGCTAAACCATGCAAAAGAGACATCAGGTGCAGTAGCTAGGAAACAAAACCGGTAGCGTCTTGTTTAACTTCGTTTGTCTTTAGTCTTATGCAGATATGGCATGTAATTCTAAATAATGCAGTTTTACAGTTTCTCAGTTTCTCAAGATTATCTCATTTCTATTCTAGCTTAGTTACTTGTCGCTGTGCTAAAATGCCCGCAAGATCTACTTCAGGAAGGGTTTAAATGGCTCGCCATTTGAGAGTAGAGTCCCTCACAGTAGCTGGAGCTTGAGGCAGCTGGTCCCATTGCATGCACAGCCAGGAAGCGGAGTGAGGAGTGCCGGGAGCTCAACCAGGAAGCAGAGTGAGGAGTGCTGGAGGGCAGCCTGAGTTCCTTTCATCCCCTTCAGGAGCCCAGCCCGTCAGATGGTGCTACCCACAGGTGTGGTAACTTTTCCCCAGATCAGTTAATCTTACCACAACAATCCTCCACAGCTATGCTCAGAGGTTTGTCTTCTAAGTAATTCTAGGTCTTGGAAAGTTGACAGTAGCAATCTCCACACACTCATTCCTCTAGGTCATTATAATTTTCGGTTAATTTCTTGGCAACTATGTAGGTTTAAATATCAAATTTGTTATTTTAATAATTCCGGTCATTTACTTTAATGTCTTGTTGTTTTGTCTGTATCAGTGTTAACTGCCTCTTTCAATTGATAGCTATAATATTATTTTCGTATAAGCAGGGTTATATATTTTTTACATTGTTTTGCACCCTCAATTTAAAACAAATCCTTGTTTTATAGTTTGGTTATGAAAGTTGAAGACAAGCAGCATTTACATATTTTGCTTATGCAAAATTCTTCAGTATAAGTTCAGGAAAATACTAGGAGTATCTCTTTTCCAAATGATCCCAACTCATGGCCTTTTACAACACATAAAAGAACATTACAGTTTGCATGTAAAATGTTCCCCCTAGGAGCATGTATTTGAGTATTTGGTTCTCGGCTGATGGTATTATTTGGGAAGTTTGAAAACCTTTAGAAGCTGGGCCTAGCTGAAAAAAATGTGTTCCTCAGGGGTTGATCTTGAAGGTTACTGCCTGGCATTACTTCCTGTCTGAGCTTCCTCTGCTTCTTGTTGCACCCAGGTTGAACAAACAGTTTATACTTCTAACATCATGGAGAGTAGCTTATCTTGCTACCAGGCATTCTCTTCCATGATAGGATATATGCTCTTATCTTAGTTACTATTCTATTGCCTGTGATAGGATATATGCTCTTATCTTAGTTACTATTCTATTGCCTGTGATAGGATATATGCTCTTATCTTAGTTACTATTCTATTGCTGTGAACAGAGACCATAAGCAATGAAACTTTTAAAAGAAAGCATGTAATTAGAGACTTGCTTACAGTTTCAGAGTGTCAGTCTATAATCATACTGTTTGGGAATGTGGGGAGTATGGGGAGCATGCTGGCATGGCACTGGAGCAGTAGCTAAGAGCTCACATGATCTGTAAGTTGCAGACATAGAGAGAGGAAGAGCTGAACCTGGTGTGAGCTTTTGAAGCTTCAAAATCTACCACCAGTGACATAGCTTCTCCAATGAGGTCACACCTACTCCAACAAGGTCTCACCTACTCCAACAAAGTCACACCTAGTAATCCTTCTCAAATAGTTCCACAAAGTGAAGACCAAGTGTCCCATATGAGCTTATGGGAGTCATTCTCATTCAAACCACTATATTCTACTCCGTGGCCCCTGTAGGCTTGTAACCAACCATATTATAATGCAAAATGCATTCAGTCCTGCTGTGGGTCAGTGGTCTTGTACCCTGTCACTTGTATTGCTTTAATAAAATGCTGATTGGCCAGTAGCCAGGCAGGAAGTATGGGCGGGGTGACCACATAGGAAGTATAGACAGGGCAACCAGAACAGAAGATTTCTGGGAACAGTAAAGGCAGTCTGAAGTCGTTTCCCAGACACAGAGGAAGCAAGATGAGAATGCCTCGCTGATTAAAGGTACCAAGCTACGTGGCTAACACAGACAAGAATTATGGGTTAATGTAGGAGGTAAGAGTTAATAAGAAGTCTGAGCTAATAGGCCAAACATTTTATGATTAATGTAGACCTCTGTGAGTTTCTTTGGGACTGAACAGCTGTAGGAATGGGTGGGACAGAAATTTCAGACAACATAGTCCAACTTTAAAAGTCTCCATAGTCTTTCAAAATCTCAACACTGTTTAATAACCCAGCGTCCAAAATCTCTTCTGAGACTCAAGGCAATATCTTAACTGTAATCTCCTGTGAAATCAAAAGGCAGATTATATACTTCCAACATACCATGGCATAGAATATGCATTACCTTCCAAAAGGGAGGAAACGTGTTTACTGCTCTAGTTGGCAGTGGAACTTGGGACAATGGAGCCTAAAATGAGGTTGACTAAAGTCTTAAACAATAGACAGCTTTATTCAGAACATCAGACCACTTTTACCCTGAGAGTTTAGAAAGGTTACTGAGTAAAGTTCTCATGATTTCAAGCTGTATATAATCATAAGGATAAGCTGCTACACATGGTAAAATCACATTTTTCCATAGAAGCATATTGATAAATAATAATAGCCAGTTGTAATGAATAATCTAAAGTGAATGCACTTCTGTCCACTAAACCTGAGATAAACACAGAGGCACATTCCAAGAGCAATTCCATGTTTTGGAGAAATTGAAGTCATAAGACTCTTGTGTTCTTGAAGTTTTCTCATAAGCACTCAGCATTCACCCTGCAGGACTCCAGTCTTGAACTGAGTTTCAACAGAAAGGGAACATAGCGAATGATACCCACACTACAGCATCTCCATGTAGGATGTCAAAGGACTTAAATGGGCCCTCTCCTTCCAGCTTTGTTGTCTGTAACACACTTCTCTCTCTTTGGTTGGTTCCACACCCTGTCTGTAGTTCTTCTTGACAGGTAGCCCATGCCTCTGGCATCTCTAACATCTTGTGCTTTCCAATACAATCCAGGCTTCACCTTCACACAATGACCTCTCTGGGCCTTCATGTAGGGACTTTGCTGCCATAAACCTAGCCTAAGTGGCTTTCCTTAGCCATAGAAAAAGATTCCACAACTGCTTGCTTTATTCCTGTATTCTCCAATCCACAACTTTGTGGCTGAAGCTACCAGGTTTTTCTTACTGGGGCTGGAAGCTGACCTCCTCCTTGAATTACATTTGCATAAGATTTTTGCTGTTGTTTAGGCTTAAGAAATCTTTCAGTCCTTTTGTTTGCACAGGTTGCAGGATTAGCTGGATGAGGTCTTGCCCTAAGGTTGCTACTCCCTTTATTCCATTTAGCGCCAGGCTTTAAAACTTCTCCTCTCCTTTAGCATAAGTCCTGACTCCAACACTCCAAAGTCACAGTTCCTAGAGCTCTTTTTCTCTGCAAACTGTTCATTTTGAATTTCTTTTTGCCCTACTTGTTCATTTTCATTGTAGAGCTGTGATAAGAGTGATAACTAATAACCATGAAGTCAGTATTAGGCTGTCTTGAACTCTTCTTTGCTAGAGACCTTACTGCAAAACTCTTCAATTTAGCATCCAGAGTATTCTTTGGACAAGAGCAGAAAGCAGTTACACTATTTGCCAAAATATGACAAGAATGGTCTCCAATATTATTCCCCTCTGAAACCTCTTTAGCCAGGCCTCCATAGTACACATCACTCTCAGTGCTACTGTCTTCTATCCTCCTACTAGCATAGCCCATTAAGGCCCATTAAAATGTTCAATCAGTTTTCTAGTACAAAGACCCAAACAACAGTATGGTCAAGCCAGTCACAGCAATTCTTCATTACCTGGTACCAACTTCTATATTAGTTACGGTTCTATTCCTGTGAAGAGATATCATGACTAAGGCAACTTATAAAATACATCATTTAATTGGGAGTTTTCTTACAGTTTCAGAGGGTTAGTCCATTTTCTTCATGAGGGATGGTGTGGGATGTCCTTCTGTTTATGTGTTGCTTTTATTGGTTAATGAATAAATCTGTTTTGGCCACTGGCTTAGCAGAATAGAGCTAGAGAGGAAAACTAAACTCAGTGCTGGGAGAAAGAAGACTGAATCATTGAGAAGCCATGTAGCCCCAGCAAAGACAGACGTGGATGGAATTTTACCTGGTAAACCACAGCCACATGGTGATACACAGATTAATGGAGATGGGTTAGTTTAGGATATAAAAGTTAGCCAGAATTCAAGATGTTATTATTTTGAGTGAGGCAACCCAGACACAGAAAGACAATTATCACATGTACTCACTCATAGGTGTTTTTTAAACATAAAGCAAAGAAAACCAGCCTACAAACCACAATCCCAGAGAATTTAGACAATGAGGACACTAAGAGAGACTTACATAGACCTCTACATGGGAAGTAGAGAAAGACAGGATCTTCTGAGTAAATTGGGAGTATGGGGACCTTAGGGGAGGGTTGAAGGGGAGAAGGGAGAGGCAGGGAGGGAAGCAGCGAAAAATGTAGAGCTCAATAAAACTCAATTAAACAAAGAAAAAGAAAGAAAAAAGTTAGCCAGAAATACTCTTAAGCTATTGGCCAAACAGTATTGCAAATAGTATGGTTTCTGAGTGATTATTTCATGGTCTGAGTAGCTGGGAACAAACAAGCAGCCTCCTGCTACAGAGGGAAGCATGGTGGCAGGCTGGCATGGCACTGGTGCCATAGCTAAGAGCTCAAATGATCTGCAAGTTGAAGACACACACATGAACACACACACACACACACACAGAGAGAGAGAGAGAGAGAGAGAGAGAGAGAGAGAGAGAGAGAACTCCAAAGCCCACCACCAGCCACACAACTGCTCCAACAATGCCACACCTCCTAATCCTTCCTGAACAGTTCTACAACTGGGGACCAAGCATTCAATCATAATGAGCCTCTGGGGGTCATTCTCATTCAAACCACCACACCCCTGTTAAGGTTACCTGAACTAAAGTAATCTTTTTCATTAAAGTGTATCTGTAAAGTCTTTGGTCACAGCAATGAGAAACTAATACAGAATGTCAAGGGTCCAATGACTTATCTTTCACACCATTGGAATCTGCATATGATGTCTTATGAGTGTGCATATGCATGTCTATATTTTCCTGGCATAGATACTTCCTTCACATTTCCTAGTGTGAGGAGTAAATACATACCTTACATATTGGCTTTCCATTGCTATGACAAAATACTTGAGAAAATCATGTCAAAGGGGGAAGATTCATTCTGGCTTCTGGTTTCAGTCCACAGTAGTGTGGTTCCACTGTTTCTGATGGCAAGGTAAACACAACCGTCAAACTGCATGTCAAAGGAAAGCTGCTTACGGCATGACACTCAGAAAGCACAGATCAAGAAGAAAGGGGTGTTGGATTGTTTAGAAAGCCTTATGCATGAAGGCAACATCAGTGTGCATATACTTTCTTCCCCCAATCTCCTTAAAATCTTTTTGAATCTTCAGTATCTTTACCCTTGAGTCTCTGATATTTAAGACAACTTACATTTAAATTTTTGATCTTTGCTTGAAAACTTCCCATCAGCTTAAATATGTCATAGCTTGGAAGCAATGATCTCTAAACTGCCTGACAGATGGCCCCAGCATTCTGACTGGATGCAGTGAACTAGTCATAGCCCTTGTGCTAAGTAAGTTATTAAAGACTAAAGATTGGAGATTGTATACCTTCCTCTTAGATTTGTTCTTTGGTGCCTTTTTTTTCCTGGGGTAGAGTTACAGATAGTTGTGAGCCACCTGGTGTGGGTTCCAGGAACCAAACTTGGGTGTTTGGGAAGAGCTGTATCTGCTCTTAACTGCTAAGCCACCTCTCTAGTCTCTGCTTATTAGTTTTTATGCTTAGTAAATTTTACTGGTACCTAGTTACCTCACTTATGGATTTGTTCAAAGATATATGGATCTTGGTGAATTCAGATCATTTTCTTCCTCTCCTGTTCTTTTTTCCCTATAAAAATATAGTATAGAGCCAGTATTTGGACAACTGTTGAAGCATGTTTCAAAAGTGGAGTTGTGCGAGGGAAATTCTGAGTACTTGTGAGAAAACCAGACTGGAGTCTTATGATTTCGGTTCCTTCAAAATATGGAATTGTTCTTGGAACCTGTTTTTGTGTACTTCCCAACTAGCAGATAGTCAGCTAACTTCACCTGATGTTATTCATGTGCCTCTATGGAAAAACAGGTTTTTACCACATGCAGCTTGTCTTTGTGAGTATACACTTTGTTCAGGTGACTCTTCTTAGCCCTAAGAGTATAAATTGTCTGATGCTCTGAATAAAGTTGGCTATTTCATGAGACTTTAGGCTGCCTCAGTTTTTGGTCCACTCTTCCAGATTCATGCCACCAACTAGAGTGGCAAACAGTCAACCCATCAGAGCATTCCTAATTGGCTTACATAATCTGTCAAGAGATAGTTTGTTTGATATATTTGCTTGGACTAAGAATTATCACCATGGATGCTGCTGCCTATGTGTGTATGTAGAAAAGTGTGTGGTTCTTGGTGCATAGTTTTCATCCTTAGTCTTTTTCTTACTTCTTCTGTTATTCTTGGATTCTTCATAAATGAGTCAAAAATATTGAAACCCCCCCTTTTCAGAGCCTCTGCTGAAATGTACTCCTTACTTTAATATCTTTTCAATAGTCAACATGCTTTTCCTCAGTTTTTGTCCTTAAAACAAATTTAACTTGGGACTGGAGAGCTGGCTCAGAACTTAAGAATTGGTACTGGTCTTGGAGAGGGTCAGAGTTCATTTCCCAGCACTCACAGTAGATGCTGATTTACAATGGCTATAATTCCTGTTCTAAGGGATCTGATGCCTCTTCTGGACACCACCTCTTCTGGACACCTGTATACATATTTGGACATTTCCCTTGTCTTGCGATTTTTACTGCTGTGAAGAGACATGACCACGGCAACTCTTATAAAGGAAAATATTTAATTGGTGTAACTTGCTTACAGTTCAGAGGTTCAGTTTATTATCATCATTTATTGATATAAATTTAAGGTCAATCTTGTTATATGTATATTTCTGCTCTTGATTAAGGTATTGTGATTGTGTATTTCATTTAAAAATATAATGTATAAATAGGAAATATAGGTTGTTAATGGATAATCATCAATAATAGTCAAACTTGTAGTCATGTTAGATTTTCTAAATATATAGAGATATATTTAAGTTAGATAGGCATTCTTCATATCTTTCAAAGACTACAGAATATAGCATTTAAAATGTTTTAATAACTTAGGGCTTTTCATGACGAGACACATCTGCTCCTGGCAGCACCAATCTACTTCAAGAGGAAGATGGGCATCGAAGAGGCTCCTTATGGTGTTAGCCATTTGGGCAAGAAACTGCTCTTGCCTGGACTGCTTCACTGGACATGCAGTACCCACAGAGAGATGACTGCTGAACTTGCCTAAAGGTGAGATGGTCCTTCGGGGTTCCTGCTTCATGAAAGAGTCTGTGAGACATTCTGTAGGATACAGAAGAAAGTGACTGAACTGTCTTTGAAATTTCCTGCTTCATGGAAGTGTCTGCTGAATACTGTGGGCCTGTAGGCTGAAGATAGATGCCCCAATGGTACAGAGGAACTTTGGGTGACTGTATAGGCAGTGAGATGTCTCTGTCATTTCTAGAGTTTTGGAAGTTGCTTACTTCTTGTTTACTTAGGTAATATTATATCCTTCTGGAGTCTTTGATGGAGTTGAAGAATAGATAGATAGTTATAGTTATCGTTTTCCTTTGTTATGATAAAAGATAAAATAGATATAAATATTGTAACTGTAATTCTTGCTTGATAACTGTTTTGTTATATGTAATTTTACTATGTTAAAGTGAAAGGCTTTCTTTTTCATTTAAACAGAAAAAGGGGAAATGGTGTAGGAGGTCCTTCTTTCTATGTGTTGCTTTCATTGGTTGAATAAAGAAACTTCCTTGGCCTTTTGATAGGGCAGAACTTAGATAGGCAGGGAGGACAGAACTGAATTCTGGGATGAAGAAGGCAGAGACAGGCAGATGCCATGAAGCTCCTGCCTGAGACTGACGGTGATTAGAATCTTTCCCAGTAAGCCACGACCTTGTGGTGTTACACAGATTGGTAGAAATGGGTTAGATCAGGATGTGAGAGTTGGCCAAAAAGAGGCTAGATATAATGGGCCAGGCAGTAATTTAATTAATACAATTTCTGTGTGGTTATTTCAGGGGTTAAGCTAGTGGGGCGGTGGGATGCAGCTCACTCCTCCATACAACAATGTCATTTTTTTTAAAAAAAGGAAATTTAACCCTCTTTAGCTTGCTTGTGGTTCTGTTTCTATGTGTTTCTCTTCACTTGCTTGGTTTAATTCCATCTTCTAGTCCTTTGGATTTATTTGATGGCATCTCCTGCTGAAGCTTCAATAACAATGAATTACATTTTTCTTTAAATATCTTAATACAAACCTGAGCCTATATTTTATTCTTAAGGTTTGGATTTGATAACTTAGATTTTTATAGCAGATTTTCGTTATAAGCTAAATAATGGAGTTATCAGTATTCAGTCCTGAGAGAAAGAAATGTAATATTTGCAAAAGTAATCAATAATTTTTCTAATTTTTCCCTTTTCAAACATATTGTATTAAAAACTTTTCTCTCTAATTTGAAAGATTTGATATTCTTCTCACATATGGGGAAATTTTTGATTTATGAATCCAGTGTACAAGGAGAGAAAAATGTAAAATTAAATGGCAGTGTTGTATAAAAGTTGCTATTATGTGGCGGAACTGCTTTTCTGTCAGTTGGGAGTCTTGTGTAGACAATAATTCGTCATCAGTGATTTAGCCTGCATAAAACACATCAATCCTTTTTATTATATTTTGTGAGCCTTGACACTTATGATAATTTCCCCATCTATACTTAAAACTCTTTCTCTTATGATTGCATTATGAAAGTGGAGTTTTTGTCCTTGTTGTCTTCCTCATTAACATGTATTTATCATATATTTCAGGCTAATTACCATTTTAGAATAATGCATGCAACATTAAATGGATCATCTAGTTTTAAAAGGTGTCAAGAAAAAGGCAACCATTTTCACCCCTCCCACCCCTAATCCCCATTCCTTCCAAAGACTACAAAAGACATTTTGATTTCTTGGCACTTGGGTCAATTGGATAATGACAAGGATGTACGACCCCCTCCTGTGCGTTCACAGTTGGTCCTAGATGGCTAACGAAATGATGAGAACATATTCGTACAGCAACCTCATTTCTGATGTCTCTGTTGTCCATCAATCAGTGTTAGGATTTTTGAGCTGAGGCCAGGACTTCATCCTGCTTGATATCTATGTAGAAGGGGAGGGCCTGTTTTCTCCTCATCTTTTGGAGCAAGGGTTTTTGTGAAAGCACAGTTTAGGGAAAGAGTCTTTGACTTCCTAATATTAAGTAGCATGATTAGATGTATTTCTGTTTGGTTCTTGTTCAAACAATTAAAATAATCTTTTCATTTATAAATACATATGAAGTGGGAAGGTAAGGTTCTATGCTGTCACTCAAGGGGATGGTGACCTTCTGGAAAATACCTTTCTGAACTACCCCCCCAAAAGCCGTAAACTATAACCCTACAAAGTAATTCTCCATATGATTTAACCCTTGTCTGCTGTGTTGTTGGCATTTGTAATGTATTAGATTGTGATAAGTCAGAAACAAACTGTAATGTGGTTTTTGTTCTTTGTAGGTGTTTTTGTTTTGTCTGTTGCTATACTTTGATTTTCACTTGAAATCTCAGATTAGTTTATTGAGAAAAATAAATCAGAGAATAAATTCAGAATGCATTGTAGACTTGAACTATAATTCTGACACTCAATCTTTGGAGTAGAGAGAACAATTTAAAAATAACGATCTATCCATTACATAAAGAATTCCTCCATTTTAAAATATCAGCATGCTAGTTAGATGATATTTGACAGTATTTCCTGTATCATTTTAATTTTTCCTTGCTGTAGCAAGGGTTTATTCAATACATAGTTAAATGTTTGCAGGTGTCTCCCATTAATCTCAGAAAGTGCTCCAGAGGAAATTTGTTGAAGAAAGTCACCACACTATTATTTTTTGTAAAACTTTATGATAGATATGAAATTTTCTAATTTAATGATCTTCAAATAAGACAAGAAGGAGAATGATGGAGACAGGAGAAGATGGCTTATCAGGTAAAGTGCTTGCTAGGCAGGAGGACTGGGCTCTGATCCCCAGGAGCCACATAAAAAGTTGTGGTGCATGCACTTGTGATCTCAGTCCTAGGAGGGGATATTAGGTGGATCCTTGGAGTTTGGGGGCCTAATACAATTGGCGAACCCCAAGTTCGACTGAGAGACCCTGTCTCCAGAAATAATGAGGACAGTTCTTGAGGAATGGCACTTGAAGTTAACCTGTGACCACCAGATGAAAATGCACACATGCGTACATGGGCACACACACACACACGCGCGCGCGCACACACACACACACACACACACATACACACACTATAAAAAATAATGATCATGATAGACTAAGTATCTATTCAACAGATTTCTATTAAAAGCACCCTCCAAGCTTGCAACTGCGTTAGTTACTGGAAACAGGAAGGCTGTGTGGTACCCAGTCTCCCAGAATCTACATCCAGTAGAGCAATATGGCAAGCAAGATGATGAAAACAAACAATTGCTATTCACTAATGCAGCAGTGTGCATCTGAGCTGAAGTCCAGTCATCTAAACAGATGGTGTGTATGCTAAGATGGGAGGATTGAGAAAGGCTTAGTGATGCTGCAGGCAGTGGTATGTGAGGCTGCGGGAGGCAGGACAGAGCTGCAGTTCCATAGGACTGACTAGAAGCTGTTTTAACCATCAGTTGCGAGCTTGTGGGAGAGGACAGTGAGTTTATGAGACAGGCTTTGGGGACAGTGCATATGCCAATAGACAGTGGCTAGTCATACATAAGAACATCACTGATCCACTGTGTGCAGTATCTGTTATAGGGTCACTTACCCAGAATTGCAGGGAACCAACCTGCTCTAAATCAGCATTGTAAGAAGTAAGAGTGTTATTCCTTTTTTTATTGAAAATAATTTCTTTTCATACAATATATCTCGATTATGGTTTCCTTTCCTCTACTCCTCCCAGTTCCTCCCCCAGCACCTCATCTAGACCCTGCTTCTTTCTGTCTCCTCCTAAGAAAATAAACAGGCATCTAAGGGATAATAATAAAATAAAATAGTAAAATAAGAGAACAAAACCAAAGAAATTGGAATAGGACAGGCCAAAGAGACAGAAGGAAAAGTGCCCAAGAGACAGATATAGATGCAGAAACCCACTTATTTACACACTCAGGATCCCATAAAAAGACACAACCAGAACCATAAAATTATATATATGTATATATATATGTATATGTATATATATATATATATATATGCAAAGGACTTGCAGGGTAAAACAAAAAAAAAAGAAAAATAAAAAGATAACAAACAAACAAAAAAGCAACAACAAAGCAAAAGCTTCCCTGACAGGTCATTATGAGACAAGGAACTTCCAAAGATGCAAATTGCTATTTCTAATGGAAACCCGGGGAGCTGAACAGGGATAGAAACCCGGAGAACTGAACAGGGACTGGTAATGGTTAGAATTTGATCAAGAAGTGGACAATTTCCATGGTTTTTGTTCCTATTTTCAGTGTAAGTGCAAACGTGCACTGCTTACTAGTCACACAGGATACCCACGTTCGACTAGCCTGCTTTTGGGTTCCAGCAGCCATCTATCAACATGTACCTGATACCCTCCCTTCTTTTCTTACTGTGACCTTTTCTCTGCTTGCCTGCCAAACACAAGCGGTGGCTGCTCCTTTGTTACAGAGAGCTCCAAGTGAATGCCCTTGTGTGTCTCTTTTGATTGGTCTTTGTAGACACTAGAGGTTGCAGCAAGGAGTCTGGTGAGGTTTTTTTTTTTTTGTTGTTGAATGCTTAAATCCAATTGTTATTTGTATAGGTGAATCTGGGAATATTCTTATTGATCTGCTATCAATAAAGAGTTTCAGCTATAATGTAATGTTTGAGAATCCCTGTATCGTAAGTGTGAATGGCCCAGGACATTCCTTTGGTGCTTTAGGACCTACTTGGCTCAGATTATACCTTTTTAGTTAAAAAAAAAAATCTGCTTTGCAAAGCAGATACAGTTCTGTAAATACTGTGCATATTTACGAGGGTTTCTGCTGTAGAACGAAGAACTGGCAGGTGTTTCAGGCATCATACTCCAGGACAGCTGAGAGTAATAGAAGTTTTTATAGGCTTGAGTGACACGATTAGGAAGTCAGGAAAATATCTAAACAATTGAAATGACTACTTACATTGTGGGCAATGTTGGAAAGGCATTTTTCGTGTTCTAGAAATTGTTTGGACACGATAAAAATTCTGTTTGTATTTAGATTGTTAACCACTGATGATATAAGTAGTCTAGGAAAAGAAATAGTTGAAAAGTAAGTTATTTATTACTTGAAACTATTATTTAATATGTATACTTACTATTTTCCTAAGAAATTAAACTGCAACTTGAAGTTGCAAATTTGCCATTTATTTGAAAACAAGTGGTAATATTTGAAAGTTCTGGTTAACCAACACTGAAAGTGGGAACTGTCTCGCTAGAGTACCATGTCTGATTTTCCATTTTAAATTGGGAATCAGATGTGAATGTGGGTCTCTGTCTCTATCTCCATCCATCGGATGAAATTTCTCCCACCTCTATCCCCGCCCCTGGCTTCCAACTTTTGCTTGATGATCCTGTTTGCTTCCAACTTCCAGGAGGTTCTGTGTATGCTTTCTTTGGGTTCACCTAGGTATTCAGCTTCTCTGGGCTTGCGAGCTAAGTGCTTGGTGACCTTT
>PVIU01019036.1:0-36219 GCA_004026605.1 Ondatra zibethicus | reverse complement strand
GAAGTTAGGACCGTGAGGGGCTGGCCCACCTACTGAGACAGTGTGCCTGAACTAATGGGAGCGCACCAATCCACCTGGACTGGGACTGAATGAGCATATGATCAAACCAGACTCTCTGAATGTGGCGGCGAAAGTTGGCAGATGGAGAACCCATCAACAATGACACCAGGACCTATCTCTTCTGCATGTATTATCTTTTGAGAACCAAGTCTTTTTGAATGCACTCCTTCCTAGGCTGGGAGGGATGGGGGTGGGCCTTGGACTTCCAACAGGGCAGGGCACCATGCCCTCTTTCAAGGAAGAAGGGGTAGGGAGGAGGGGTGGGGAGGTAGTGGGAGGGGACCGGGAGAAGGGGAAGAAAGGTAAAAATTTTATTTCTTTAATTATGTTTTTGAATGGAAAAAATAAAACAAAACAATGTATGGAAAAAAAGGATAGAAGTTCTTTCCAATATTAATATTTTAACATACTGTATCTTGTTACGTGGTATTTCTTATTGTCATCATTTCAATTATTTTGATAAAATGAATGGTTTTATGCAAAAAAAACATGGAAGTGGGGTGTACAATGGCAGTGTACTGTGTGTTGTGGTGCACCAGGAATGTAGAGAATTATGTACCCTGAAATAGAGAATTGTGTACCCTAAAGGATGTCTTTTTTTAATATTTTTATGGTTTATTTAACTTTATTTTATGTGCATTGGTGTGAAGGTGTCAGATCCCCTGCAACTGGATCTTCAGACAGTTGTGAGCTGCCATGTGGGTCCTGGGAAATGAACCTGGGTCCTCTGGAAGAGCAGTCAGTGCTCTTAACCACTGAGCCATCTCTCCAGCCCCAAGGATGTCTTTTGGTATTTGTGAGAATCCAATAATGCTTGCTGTTCCAAAAATGATCTCAGATTAGTATATAAGAAGTAGAACACACAGACATAATACCAGAAGATGCATGTTCAGATGGTAGAACAGTAAAACAGGAGAGTGTGGTTGAGGAATCAAGCCAGATACTGAAGTCTAAATCCCTAGCTTCATGGGAGGACACCCTGAGTCACTTCTCTCTGCCCTTTGTAAAACATTGAATATTTATCTATATGTTACCACAAGAATTATTAATAAATGGCTATTTATGCAAAGTCCTTAGAATATTTTAGAAATGCCAGATATTCGAATAGATATTTTACAAAAATTGACTGGGGCCTGTCAGCTAGCTTGGAGGTAAAGACACTGTTTTCCGTGGCTGATGACTTGAGTTCAATTCCTGGGTATCCACGTGATGGAAAGTCCAACTTGCACACATTTTCCTCTGACTCCCATATGTATACCACAGCACAAGTACAAAAATCCACATGTATACATGGACACACACCACACATACACACACTAAATAAGTGTTTAAAAATTAACTCGAGGTACCATAAATAAAGTACCAAAATCCACATGTATACATGGACATACACACACACTGAATAAGTGTTTAAAAATTAACTCAAGGTACCACAAATAAGAGAGTTTCTGGAAATACAAAATGCTGACACTGTTAACCTAAGCCTTTGAAACATCCTTATTGCCAGGCCTGCTTACATAGCGCTTTGATGGCAAGTATCTCACTAAGTACAGAATGTCCACCATGATAGAAGGTGTAGATAATTTCTGGAAAACAAACTTTTCACATTTTGCATGTAAATTCATCAATGTGTATGAAGAAGTCCAGGAAAGCCTTGTGGCTTTATTAAATTGATTGGCATCTAATAACTTAATTATCTACAGAAACAGATGTTCCTTCATCAGAAAACAAATTAGTTTATACACAGTGAAGAAAATTAAACCATCAAACACCGTGGAGATCTTTAAAGCAACTGTAGTAAGTCTGCAAGGGGGGAGACAGCAGCTCATCGGGCTTCTGATGCAGACTCCATTTGTTTAGAAGACCTCTACATGAACTTTTTGGTTACATATTTTAATTATTTTGTGTGCATGATTTTCGGGAACTGGAAAGGCATATGTGCCACAAGAAATATATGGAAATCAAAGAAAAACTTGTATCCCAGGAATCAAACGCATGACATCAGGTTTGGCGGCAAGTATTTCATCCACTGAGCCATTGTTCTAGTTTTTTTTATATTATGATAAACTATTTTCCAATGAGAGAAAGAAAGGCATGGATTGAGTTGGGGGTAAGGAGGAGGAAAAGAATATGGAGATGTAGAGGGAAGGAAAACCATAATCAAGATATATTATAAGAGAAAAAATACATTTTCAATAAAAAGGGAGAAACTACTCCTAGCAAAAGCAATGTGGGGAGGAAACAGTTCCATTAGGTTACAGATTTCCATCCATTGTTGAGGAAGAGAAGCCTGAGCAGGGCCTCAAAGCCAAAAATCGGGAGCAGACACTGAGGCAGAGACCATGGTGGAGTGCTAAACTGGTTTGCTCCCCTGAACTGCTCAACTATCTTTCTCATACAGTACAGTCTCTACTCCCAACCCCTGCCTAGGAACAAACAGCTCACCTTATAGTGCGCTGGGCCCTCCTACATCAATTAGTAGCCAAGGAAATGTCCCATAGACACACCCAAGGCCAATCTGATGGAGTCCGTTAGTCCTTTAGTGTCCTCAGGTGTGTCAAGTTGACATCCAAGGTGAGCCATCACAGTCACCTTGCCAGCCCCAAGTCATAAGTAATTTTCATCTTGAAAATTCTTAGGTCTCTTTGAACTCTAGAAGACAGCCTGAATACATGCATACATGCACATGTACACACACACACAGAGAGAGAGAGAGAGACAGAGACAGAGAGAGACAGAGAGAGACAGAGACAGAAAGACAGAGAGCAAGAGAAAGAGAGAGGTGTGCGCAGGGTCTTGTATCCTGACAAAATCTAGAAAGACATATTAGGATACATTTTGTTCTCTACAGTTTATGTTCCCAAAGGCTAATATTCTGGAAAGCTCAGTCCCTGGAATGATGAGACATATTGTAGTGAAACCTTTCCTAGAAGGGGCCTTGGGCTGGGGACATGGCTCAGTTGGTAATTTGTTGCTAATAGATTTCTTGATGAAGTTCCAGTCCAGTGAGAGTCCCTATATCAAACAAAGTGGCCGTTACCTGAGGATGACACCCAAGACCATCCTCTTACTTTCATAGGTGTACATATATACACACACCACCCCACATAGTCATACCACAAAATGGGGTCTCATCTTTAGGTCATGTTACTCTACTCCTCGAAAGAATTAATGATGTTGTTGAAGAAATCTGGAAACCTCTGAGAGTGCTACTCAGAGGAAGTCCCAGTTCATTTTATATGAACATTATATATAAAATGTTAACAACATACTCAAAGTGCAATGTGTTATGTCACTCTGTGTATTAAAGCCTCGGTGAAAGCTGGTCTATGGTGATAGTGATATTTGGGTTTTGTGCATAGAGTTTTCACAAAGCATTCTGTCCCCTAACATTTATGTGCATTTCAGGTAACCCATTTCACAGTAGAAAGGGTCAAAGGAATCACAGATTGAGATGTAAGAAAAACAGGAACCCTCCAGAGAATGTAATGATTTATTCCAGTGAGACAGAGGGAGGAAAGGAGAGGGAAGAGGTGTTATGGAGTATTAGCTAATGCTGCTCAATAATTTACCAATCAATTAAAATGCCATTATCATTCTCCTTTGCCACTTAGCTGCTGTGATATTTAAAGGTCATACAGGTGCTATTGGGAAGGACAGCTATTAACAGATACATGAAAAGAGCATTTCCAACTCTAGTGTCAAGATAATTCCCATTGTAGCTCAAGTCATACTCATCAGGTAAAGGACATATGTTTGACAACTCTAGTATACTTAAAAAAATGAGAAATGGGGAGGAAAGTCTGATGGAATATAATAATTGGAAGCTAAAATGACAGATACTGGGGAGATGGCTCCATCAATAAAACACTTGCTATGCAAGCTCAAAGACCTAAATTTGGATCCTCAGTTTCCATTTAAAAAGCCAGTTGCAGTGGTGTGTTGTAAAAGGAACGCAGGCCCCTTGTTCTGTCCCACCCAGCTCCCATCCTCCCAGCTACCTTAACTCCTGAAATAATTACGCAGAAACTGTATTCATTTAAAACACTGCCTGGCCCATTATATCTAGCCTCCTCTTGGTCAACTCTCACATCTTGATCTAACCCATTTCTATTAATCTGTGTTTACCACGAGATCGTGGCTTACCAGGAAAGATTCAGCATGTCTGACTCTGGTGATTTCATAGTGGCAGCTCTCTCTGACTCTGCCTTCTCTCTCCCAGAATTCCATTCTGTCTACTCCCCCACCTAAGGGCTGCCCTATCAAAAGGCCAAGGCAGTCTCTTTATGCAACCAATGAAAGCAACAGAAATACAGAAGGACCTCCTACACCAGTGGTGTGTGTCTATAATCCTTGCACTGGGAAGACTGCGACAGCAGGATTCTTGGGGCTCATTGGACATCTGGGATACAAACCAGTAAATTCCTGGTACTGTGCAATAAGTAAAGTTGAAAGCAACTGAAGAAGAAACCTGATGTTGACCTCCAGTTTCTACATGAACACACATGTGCACCCACACTCTTGTAACAAACCATGTACATAGAGGAAAGTGTCTTTACCTTTTGTAGTGAGGCCAGAAAAGACAGAACATGTCTAAATTAATACCCACATTTATGTTAGCCAGACTCTAAGGATGAGCAGTTTTTTTAGCACAAAGTATTTTATCTATAAGTATAGTTTACTAACTACTCAGCTAATAATTAGCTACTTTTTAATACTTAAAATTTTTTACAAGTTGTATTAGACACATGTCAGTCATGTTATCATCTATTCCAATAATAAAAATAATAGAGTATATATCTGCATCTTTTAGATGAAAAGAGCAAAGACAAAAGCTGGAGATATGGATCATGGGTAAAGCAATTACTATCTAAATATGAGGCCCTGAGTTCAGATTCTACATAAAAAATAGGGCCCATTGATGCATGTCAGTAACCACAGCACATCAGGGCATATACAGGAGTATCTCCCAAGCTTATTTTCAAGCAAGACTGGGCAACTTGATGAGTTTCAGGTTTAATGAAGCTCTTTCTTTAAAAATAAGTACAGAACAATAGAAGAAAATACCCAGTGCCCATGTTTAACCTCCACATGTTCTTGCATGGTCAAACATGGCCCCACAAGCCATAAACTGAAATAAAAACAAGCAAGCAAATAAGAAAATAAATAAAACAAACAAAACAAAAATAAAAATCACACAAAACTAAGACAAAACTCAGAGTTGCTTGTGGACCCTTGTCTTAGTATTTCACAAATCTCAATTACTTGTTTGGAATCAATCTATTTTCTTGTTTCCTCTAATGTTCTAAAATTTGCCAGTTGTCTTTTTAATCATTTTATTGCCTTGAAATGGCATGAAGACCAAGGAAACTTATAAAAGAAAGTGTTTATTTGGGGCTTGCTTACAGTTTCAGAGAGGTAGTCTATGAGCAGCATGGCAGGAGGACAGCAATAGGCAGGCAGGCCTGGTGCTGGAGCAGTAGCTGTGAGCTTCCATCTGATACACAAACAGGAGGCAAATAACTTAAGGCTAGGCCAGGGATGGGCTTTTGAAACTCAAAGCCCACCTCAAGTAATAGACCTCCTTCGATTAGGCCACACCTCCTAATCCTTCCTAAACAGTTCTACCTACTGGGAATCAAACATTCAAACATATGAACCTGTAGACTCTGTTCTCATTCAAACCAACATATCTATTTTGTTTTAAATGGCATTTGTAAGAAGATTCTATTTATTTATTATTTGACAAAATAGACTGATTCATTTATGCCTCTGAAATACCCATTTACAAAAGACTCATGAAGATTTGAAAGACAAGTCAGAGACCAAAATGGTTTTATATCCAGCTAATGAAAATATGTAGCTCTCACCTCCAGAAGGTTCAAAGTCCAACTGGGTTTATTCTGAAGCAAAATATGAATGACTATGGATCTAATTTGGTAAGAAATTGACGTGGTTTTCAGAACAACAGAACAAAAAAATACTTTATGAAGAAAATTTTCAAATATATTGATAGGATCATAGATAGCAACATGATAGAAAACCTGGGAACCTGTGTGCTGGTCAGTTTTGTTTGTCAATTGATGCAAGCTGGAGTCATCTGGCAAAAAGAAACCTCAGCTGAGGAATTGATTCCATCAGAATGGCCTGTGAGAAAATCTGTGGGCATTATTGATCAGTTATTGATATGAAAAGGGCTGTGCCACTGTTGGCAGTGCCATCCCTGGACAAGTATAAAGACCTTGGCATATGGGAAACCAAATGGAGCAAACCAGAAATGCAAGCTTTTAGTCAGTGTTCCTCCATGGACTCTACTTCAGTTCTTGCCTCCATGTTCCTACTTGGATTCTTTTCTGACCTCCCTCAGTTATGAACTGTGACATGGAAACATAAGTGAAATAAACTGTTCCCTCTCAAGTCACTTTTGATCATAGTATTTATCATAACAATAGAAAACTAACAACGCTACTGTATTATCAGCTTCAAATGAAATTTGAAGACTTACTCGGCCTTTGGGCTTATTGCAACTAGGAGTCCTTTTGTGTATTTTCAGAAGGAATTACTTAATGGTTGTAGGATGCTGGGTCATAGAAGTAGTGGCAACAAATGCCTGTTTAGAGGGATATGATAGCCTATGACAATTTTCCTCTGGACCTGCCACATGCTCACTCCCTGCAAGCATAGAAAGTCTAATTAGTCCATTAGCCTTGGAGCATGTTTAACCTAGTTGCAGCTTTCTCAGGGAACTTCAGACCACAATCCTAGCCATCATGTATTCTCCCCATACTCTCTCAGCACACATGGAAAATGGTAACTCACAAACAGGAAACTGTATGGAAAATGAGGAGCTGGCTCATTCTGAAAGGCATGGGACCTTGGTTGATAAAATATTTTCATCATCTGATCAATGCAGGAAATACTGTAGTGAGCATCCCTTCTCTCTGGGGAGATGTAAAAACTGTCCACACCTCTTAAAAGGGCTAACAGCAAACTAAAACACAGTTCCATTGATGTTTGCCCCAGGGAACCCAAAATTTGTTGGACTTCATTTAAGGTCATGGGTGAGTCACAGGAGTGTATATGGCTCCATCTTCATTTGAAAGTCACCTGCATTGATGATATCTTCCCCATAGTCACATAGTTCCAGCCCTTTCCCCAAGACCTGAGGAAGAAGTGCATAGAAATGGCTGTAGGAGTGATTGGAATCTTGGCAGAGGAAATGTCTGCAGTCAAGAAGCTCAGTACTACAGACTCTTGAAAATAGGCGTAGCTGAAGATGGCAACTGCTTTGCTTAGAGGACCACATTCTGTAACTAATACATTGTTTTTGCTAAAGTTATCTGTTGAAATGTCCCTCTCTGAAGAAGCATGGTGTAGTACTCCTTTCATCTCAGTGAGTCTTTCCCAGAGCAGGAACTGTGAATGTAGCCAAGTAGGGCCATACAGGTGCTGACAGTAATATCTCACCTACTGTGGTGTCTCCTGTAGTGGGAATTCTAATTGGTCTTATTAATAAAAATCTAGAGTTAGATATCGTGGTCAATGCTGTAAGAACAGAGAAGTACCTCTACTAAATCCTCAGACTGAAGCGAGGAAGATCTTGTCTCCACGAATCCTCAGACTGGATGGGAATGGGCTCCTGTACTCTCCAGACTTATATTCTTCTCTCTACCCAGCCATATCTTTTCCTGTCTTTATCTCCCAAGTGCTAGGATTAAAGGTGTGTGACTCCCGAGTGCTGGGATTAAAGGTGTGAGCTGCCATCACTTGGCTCTGTTGCTCTTTTAGACTAGAGTAATTTCATACAGTTCAGGTCAGCCTTGAACTCACAGAGATAGAGATCTATCTGCCTCTGTCTCGAGCGTGCTGGGATTAAAGTTGTGTGTGACAAATGTCTGGCCTCCATGGCTAACTAGTGTGATTAGCTCTGCACTCTGATCTTTAACCAAGCTTTATTTGTTATAGCACAAACAAAATATCACCACAGTCTCCTGTCTGTTAATCCTCTGGTCATTTTCTACTTCACTCTAATCTGGGGTATTTTTTCACAGCTCTCACTTTAAGGGAGGTGGCCATTGTAAAGGTGAAAGGTTACTGAAACTTTGGAATAAGAGGATGAATGTGTACTACTGTTATAGGGCCAACAAGCTGGGTCAAGACTCCAGTACAGGCAGTCATGATGTCCCGCTATCTAAATGGTCACATTTTAATGTTCTAAAACACAGGATTACATGAGAGCTGGGGAGATGGCTCACTAGGCAAAGTGATTGCTGTGTAAGAATGAGGACCTGTTTGATCCCAGGATCATCAGAGTGTGTGCTTGTAAAACCAGCACTGGCAAGGTGAAGGGAGATAAATCCTGGACCCACTGGACAATTAGCCTTGCCTGCTTGAGAAGCTTTAGGTAAAAATAAGAGAGAGAGTGGGTGGATGGCACCCAAATTATCACACACACACACACAAACACACAGACACACATTTCTTTTTAACACACACATGACTTCTTGCACATCTCTTTCAACACACACACACACACACATACACACACACACCCTGACAAACATACATACCTCTTACAATCTTACATATCTCTTTGGAATGAGTTGAAAGGTTTGGGAGGACAAAGGGATATTTCTACAGTTCTGAAGGGTTTCCTCTGTCACAAAATTCCATCATATTTCTTAAGATATCCATAAAACCACAAAAACATTAATTAAAGATTTCATCATGAAATAATTGCATATTTAATAACATAACCTTAGTAAACTTGGCTTTCTTATCACAGCCCTTTAAATAATACTTAAATTAACCTCATTACACATTATCATAAATGGTAATTGAAATAGTGTACTTGAAGTACTGAGCCATCGAATGGAGAGCATAAAACATGGAAAATTATTTGAGTTTCTAATTGAAAAATAATTGGGTTTAAAAGAAGGAAATTATGAAAATTATCCAGCTTAATAAAAATGTTTGCTAATTAGACAGATATAAACAAAAGTATGATATTATAAATTGGCAAAATAAAAAAAGTAAGTTTACCGCATATGCACCACAAACTCCCAAATAACAAGGGGTTCAAAAGTGAGAGGTAGGACCATAGGGATTATTGTAAATTTACCATTAAAAAAAATCTAGGTGCTGAAGAAATGGTTCAGCAGGTAAGAGGAACCACTGCCTTTGTAGAGGGCAGGAGTTCAGTTCCCTGTACCCAATCAGGTACCCACACAGTCCCTTATTTCAGTTCCAGGGTCTCCAACACCTTCTTTTAGCCTCAGCAGGCAGCTGCACTCATGTGTTCAAATACATACACAAACATACACATACATATACATGCAATTAAAAGTAAAGTAGTAGTTCCCTTATTCCGCTTATGACTTCATCCATCTGTAGAGTATGTTTGAGAGAAGAAAATTTGTGTGCTTAAAACCTCATTGTTTTCTTTTTTCTTTTTTTTTTTACTTTTTTTTCCATTCAAAAACATAATTAAATAAATAAAATTTTTTACATTTCTTCCCCTTCTTCCGGTTCCCTCCCGCTACCTCCCACCCCTCCTCCCTCCCCCTTCTTCCTTAAAAGAGGGCATGGTGCCCTGCCCTGTTGGAAGTCCAAGGCCCACCCCCCCTCCCGACCAGCCTAGGAAGGTGTGCATCCAAAAAGACTCGGTTCCCAAAAAGATAATACATGCAGAACATTGTTTTCTTTAAAATGAAATGAAGCATTTTTTTTTTTTTGCATAAAGGCAGTACATTGACATCATTTAGAAATTTACCTGGGATGGAGAGGTGGCTCATCTGTTAAGAGGACAGGCTACTCTTTCAAAGTTCCTGGGTTCAGTTCCTAGCACCCACATGGTGGCTCACAGCCATGTATGATGAGATAGGGTGTCCTCTTCTGACCTGCAGTTGTACTTGCAGGCAGAACATCGTATACATAATAATAAAACAAATCTTTCTACAAAAGTTTAGAAAAAGGCATTAACACTGATTTACTGTTACAGTTTACTCTACAAATCCTTGAAATTTCCCATATTAACTCAATGATTCCTCTACAACAAAGACAGCACAGACCATCTGTGCTCGTCCGTCTCTTCTTGTCTTCTCATTGTCTGCATCAGCCTCACAATCTGTCCCTATTTCTTGCTTTAATATTTTAAGGATAATATTTGCTGCACTTACTTGCTTTAAATGTCTTTAGAATACATATATATATATATATTTATGTAAAAATGTTATAATATATTTAGTAGATTAAAATAGTTAAAAGTAATATATAGCACATTAGAATTTGAACCATGGTAGGTAAATGTCAGAAAGGTTTCTGTTTTCTATGAGAAGACATTTTATTATATTTTTTACTCTCTTAATCTTAACATTTTGAGTACTGTCAGTTATTAAGTAAAATATTCTGAAGTTTGAGAGTGAGTTTTACCATGATTTGATTTATTAAACTTGCAATGTTTTACAATTATTAGATTTAAGCTAGGCATATTTGATAGGAGAACTTCTGATAGTTTGAAATGGAATCTTTAAAAAAAAAAGTCTGGAGTTGGGGCAAGAAATAGTTCAGTTGTTTGGAGCACTTGCTGTTCTTTCAGAGGATAAGTATTTAGTTCCAAGCACCCACATAGAGGATAACAAAATCATGACCACCAATAAATCAAGTTCTAAAACATCAGGTTTCTGGTGGCATCAGGCAGACACATAGTACACTTATGTACTTTCTGGAAAACACATACACACATAAAATAAAAATAAATAAATATGAAGAGAAAAACAACTAAGTGGGAAAAAGAAGATGCTTTATTCTTAAAAGTTTCTTTTAGCTTAATAAGTACCATAATAAATCCTGTGCTAAATAAACCGGGCAAGGTTCCCAAAGAATGCTCTGCCCACTAACATGTTCCCTTCTCACCCTGTTATGTTTTGGATGTTGGGAGTGGGCAGGAAACAAACTGAGAACAGTGACGAGATTAGAGCTGGAGAAATTACCTGGGTGGTAATGTAACCATCTGGCCAGCCTGTAGACCTGATTCTGTTTCCCAAAGCTGTGTAAATGAAGCTGGCCATGGTAGCTTAATCTTGTAATCCTTACTCATGGAGACTGAGAAAAGTGTGTCCTGGTGTTCCCTGGCCAGCCAGCCTAGTGTATTCAAATTCTAGGCCATTGAGAGACCCTGCCTCAGAAAACAAGATGGATTGTGTCAGAAGAGCCATACCTAAGGTTAACTTTTTACCTCTATAGGCACCTGTAAACACATGTGCAGTATCAAAAACATGGACACTCATGTGTACATCAGTGAACACATTTCTTCTTTTCCATTTTTCTGTTCTTGCACTATTTATTTATTTGAAAACACCTATCTTTTCTTATTTTACATACCAATCCCTGTTCCCATGTCCCCCCTTCCTCCTGTTCTCCATGCCCCCCATTCACTTCTCAGAGAGGGTAAGGCTTCCCATGGGAAGTCAACAAAGTCTAGCACATTAGACATTGTGACATTTTAGACAGGACCAAGGCCCTCCCTACTATATCTAGGAAGAGCAAGCTATCCCTCCAAAGTGAGTGGGCTCCAAAAAGCCAGTAAAAACAGTAGGGATAAATACACATTCCTTAAAGTTTATCTGAACAGGAAATGTTGTAGAACTCAGAAATATCTGGATCTAGGATGGTACAGAAGGCACTGCCTACAGTGATGGTGAGCTGTAGCGCTAACCAGAGAGCACACCTGATGCCCCTGAATGTAAGCATGAGCACCATGTACTTACAGGTGCCCCTGAAAGCCAGAAGACAGTTTCAGATCCTCACTAACTGGAGTTGCAGGCTGTTGTGAGTTGTCTGATAATAGATGCTGAGAACTGAACCTTGGTCCTCGGCAAGAGCGACCAGTGCTCTTAATCATTGCTTCCTCTCTCTGATCTCTTTAAAAATGTTTATGCACGTGTATATGTGGTGACTGCATATGTGAATGTGAAAGCCATAGGACAACTCTGTGTGGTGTTGACCAGGTGTTGTCCACATTACTGTCTGAGACAGGGTTTTCTCACTGACCTGGCATTCTTCAAGTAGGCTAGGCTGACTTGCCTGTCTCCATTTCCCCAGTCCTAAAATAACTAGCAGGTACTACCACAACTGTCACTTCTATGTGTATTCTAGGAATCAAACTCCTAACCTAATGCTTTCAAGGAAAACATGCCACCAACTGAGCCACCTCCCTGCCTGCAGCAATGCAACCCTGGTCTAGTGACTGCACTGCTTCTTTACTTAATGGACCTCTTTTCTCTAATGTACTGCTTGATCTGTAACCTTTCTGAAAAATGCTTTGCTCTGCCAATTTTGGTAACTTACCCTTTGAAGATACATGCCTGTGACTAATGTATTCTATTTAGTGATAAATATCAATGTCTTTAAGGGCACAGATATGTTAATTATACACGAGGAAAGAGAATACTGGTCATAGTGTAAATGTGTGTCAAAATACTAAATTTGGCAAATTTATATTCATAAACAAATCTACTTAATGACTATCATATATCTTAGTCATCTATTCTGAATAATTTTATGTCAACTTAATTCAAGCTAAAATCATCTGAGAGGAAGGAACCTCAATTAAGTAAATGCCTCCATAAGATCAGGTTCCAGGCAAGCCTGTAGGGCATTTTCTTGATTAGTGATTGATGGAGGAGTGCCCAGTCAGTTGTGGGCGGTGCCTACCCTGTGCTGGTGGTCCTAGGTTCCAAAAAAAGAAAAAAAAAGTGGCTGAGAAAGCCAGTAATCCTCACCCGTCATGAATGCTGCTTCCAGGTTCCAGCCCTGTTCGTGTTCTTGTCCTGCCTTCTTCCAGTAATGAACAGTACTATGTAAGTTTAAGTCAGATAAATCCTTTATTCCCCAACTTGCGTCTTGGTCATGGTGTTTCATCACAGCCATGGTAACCCTTAATAAACCAGAAACTAATTCAATCCCTCTCACAAAGCCATACACCATTATTTTGGAAAATTTACCATCCTCTGTCAGATGCTTTTCAAGGAAGATGGTGCTCAGTACCAGCTGCCAGGTAAGTTTGAACACAATGGCATGGTGCAGCAGAGTCTTCCAAACTCTCTGTGTGTTCATAAAAATATCAAGAGAAAATAAACTTTGCTGACTTACTTGGGTTCATATCCTTTTATATTATTAATCACACCACACACAAACCTTTGTAAGCACCTGTTTTAGCCAGAAGTTACTGTATTTTGCTATTAAAAAATTAAGGATGTGGAGAGGTTGCTCAGTGTTTAGAAATACTTGGTGCACAGTCATGAAAACTAGAGTTCATATCTCAGCACTTAGGTAGGAAGCTGTATATCCCACAAATGCCTGTAGTTCCAGCTCCCAGGAATAAGAGTCCCTTTTCTGGCCTTCACTCCAAGTATAAATACACTCATGAAGGGGCACACACAAACAAATTAAATAAATAAAGGAATATGCATTTCATGGTCTCATTTTCATGTATGTGTGTAGTGTGCATGTTTATGTGAGTGTGCACATACATGGATTTGCATATATTTGGTGGCACACCAGAGGGAACTTTAGGGGATTACTCATCACCTTGTTCATTGAGGCAAAGTCTCAGTCAAAACCACACCTCATCTATATGTGTGGGCTGTCTAGCCAACTTGTTCCGGGGATCCCCTGTTTCCACATTTGGGGCTAAATTTCGAGATGGGTAGCCAGGTCCATTCATCATTCCTTGGGTCTTTAGGAACTCGAACTTTCACCCTCACACTTAGATGGCAAGTGCTTTAAGAACTAGGCTATTTCCCCAGTCACAGTAAAAGATATATGGAAACACCCCAGACAAATAAATCTCAGTAATTCAAATATTTGAACCAGAGAGCTCTGCTGTGCAGTTTTCATTTGAACTGACAACAAGAAGGTGTGGTTTAAGGATACAGGCACCTGTAACCCTAGCAGCTTCTTTATATAGACCGTACTGACAATGTGCTTTTTAAATAGCTATTTGAATAATTAGATCTGTCCAATAGTAGGAGAAAATCACTAAAACAGTGGTTAGATGAGGGACCATACATTTACAATGAGCTGGCATCAGAAAGAGGAAAAATGATTTTTATCTTCAACATAGCTGCAATTTCTAGGAAAGCTTGAAAAATCAATTTCGTTTCAAGGGAACAGGATGGACTGCCTAACACTTGCTACATTTTTTTGGCACTGTTTGGATGCAATATAGATTCCCTAATCTCTTGCATGTAGTATCTTTTTTTCTTTAACATAGATAAAGAAACCCTGTTTACAGGAATGAAATTAGATATTTGTGATACTTGTGGATGAAATAGTAAAATCTAGTCACCACCTTTTCCATCTTAAGTTCTTTTCTTTCTGGGCTTCATACATTGTTTCTGATTTGCCATTGAGAATCATTTTCCGCAGAGAATGAGCTCTTGAACTCTTCATTTTGTAGTTCCAGTTTTGAAGCAGTTTACCAGAGGAAGGGCTGTCCGTATGAGTACGAAGAGCCTTGCCCTCTTAGGACTGCTTACACCCATGAGAGACTTGTTCATCAAAATTCTATAGGATGGCAGAAAAGGGTTTGAGACCATATGAAAAATCTCAGAATTCTCTTCTCAACCACAGGTTGTCAGGTGCCTAAACTTCATCCCTTCCCCTTGATAGTCTTTGGGTGACTCAATGTCAGTTACAGTGCTGGTTAATTTCCTGTGTGTTTGTTTTGTCAACAGAGCACGGGGCTGAATAATCTGGGAAGAGGAAATGTCAACTGAGAAATTGCTTCCATCCGATTGGCCTGTGAAAACATCTGGGAGGCAATTTTTGCTTAATGGTTGACAGGGAAAGGCCAAGCTCACTATGGGCATTTCCATACCTGGGTCCTGGTCATGGCTTAAATTTAAAAAGCAGGCTGATCAAACAATGTAGAATTGTCACAAAGCGATGTTGCTCCATAGTCTCTGCATTGGTCCTGCCCCAAAGGCTCTTCTTGAGTTCCTGCCTCTGACTTCCTTTCATGAGGAGATGTAAACTTAAAGAGAAATAAATCCCTCCTCTGCAAGCTGCTTTTGGTCATGGCATTTTTTATATGAACAGAAAGCAAACTAAGACAATCGTCTTCCAGAACCCTCTTCAAGGTTATTCAGTACATCTCTTCAGAACATGCAGGTTTAGCAAAAACCTAATCAGTGCACTCAGCAAAAGTTCCAGTCTAGTCTTTATCTGCAACTGCTAAAGGATCAGATTTGGACAATCTATTGGTTGGGGCTCTGTAAAGGAGGATAACTTAATACATTATAAAAGGGGCTGATGAGACTAGAGTGATGCCTTGGGGTTAAGAGCACTGAACGCTCTTCCAGAAGTCCTCAATCCATTTCTCCAAAACCACATGGAGTCTCAGAACCATCTAAAATGTAATCTGATGCCTTCTTCTTGTGTGGAGGCAGAAGGGCAAACAGAACACTCATATCGAAATAAATAAAGGAGGATTTATTGGATTGATTTATACAAAAGTGGCTGGGTAGTCCAACAATGGATGCCAGCACACTGGAGAGCCTGAGAACTCCTCTTGGTTCAAGGGCTCAGCAGCTATTCCATTCATAAGTCCAGATGTCTGAGCAGGGCTAGTCTGTTGCTGAAGGCTTAGAAGATTCCCAGAGAGCTGACGGTTAGCAGCCCATGTTAGCAGACTGAAGAAACTGGGTTCAGAGGTCAGCGAAGGATGGCAACTGAAGGAGCTTTGACAGCCATGGGACAGACACACTCGCCAGACAGCAGCAACTGTAGACCAGTGAAACTCTTTTACTGTTGGACCGCATTACTTCTGAGCGGATGCTGAAAGACGCTATCTACTATGGGGGAAAATCTTCTCCCTTTGATCAACTCTTCTGTGACGTGCCTTTACAGACCCAACTGAGCAGAGGCATGGCTCTAAGGTGAGTCCACATGTATCATCAAGTCAACAATCTAGTTAATCAACTTGGACAGGTGAGATGACTCAGCAGATGAAAGCTGTTGCCACCAAGTATATTAACCTGCTTTGGATCCCCAGAACCTACAGGTGAAGGACAGTTGCAGGTCTCACAAACTGTCCTCTGACTTTCTGCATGTGTGTCATGGTAAGAATGTGCCCCAATATCAGTTTTTGAATTAGGCATAAAACACAATGCTTGGTTTGTGTAGTGGATGGGATGGAACTCACTCTACCAACTGAGATAACGCCCCTGCAATGTTATAGTACTGTTAGACAGAAGGGTTATTTGTGTAGTTCAAAATAGAAGAGATTTTTGACTATTCTCTTAAGAAAATGATATATGTTTGGAATGAAGGACAACCTGGAGATCTAGAGTTTATAAAGATACACGGTATACTTATGCCCAAATACCAAGCTTCCACGTAGAGTCCATAAGCACAGAAAAGAAAGGAAAGCTGATTTTATTTGCTTGTACCATTATTTCTCATTCACTGAAGATTTTCTAAAATGATCATCCCTCCCCATTTGTCTCTGTAATTGATTATTTTCTATACGGATGGAAAATGTCACTTATATACATTACCATTGCATATTCCCAGGAGGGTTGGAGATGATAAAAACTAATGCAAAATATGCTGCTGGATAGTCTCAGCAATGATCCCGGACAATTAGATCTCCGGACTTACTTTATAAGGGAGAAGCAATGGCTTCGTGATTCCAAGTTGATGTCCAAGGTCATAGAACTTCCAAGTGCTGAACTGACCATGAATCCAGGCTGTGAGATCCTGAAATATACCGGTTGGTCATTGTCCAGACAGCCTGACCTCAGGGCTGGCACAAATATAGAATTTGAGCTTCAGACTAGACATAAGCCATCTGGGAAGACTTGCTCATGTGACTTTCAAGGGAGAAGAACGCATAATGCATATGTTAGCCTGGATCTCTGGCTTGTTTGGAAAGCAGAAGATAAATTTCAACAAGCTGTGATTTGTTTGAGGATGCTGTGAATAATCTAATCTGCTATTTCAAATATAATTTAGATTTAAGAGGTGTTTTACTATTCTGTTTTGAGAGTGCCTGAGGCTCCTGCTGAGTGTATAACACATCACATTAGATTAAGGTCAATTAACAACATTGTGAGGGCTTTTTTTCCTTCATAATGAGATGGAGCTGCAAATATGTGATTAAAATCCTATCTGTTAGTACAAAGGAAGGGAGGGATTTCTAGACAAGCTCTAATTATGATGAAGGTTGCTCCATGGGGTCCCAAGGGTCACAGCTTGTCATAAATCCCTGAACTTTCTAATCAGCGTTTACCGAATAGCTTTGCACTTGGACTCCAATTGTCAGAGGTGACTTCTGTGCCAAGTGGTACATGCTTGGAGTTTTGATCAAAGTGGAAAACTGCCAAGTGCATGTAAGAAATTACTTTTTTCGAAATTCTGACAACTGCATATGTGTTTCCTTCTGGTTGAGATATGAGGGGTGTGGGGGCATTGAAAGTAAGGTGATAGAGGATAAGGAAAGAAGACAGCAGTGTCGTTTCCCACTTTCTGTTGCTGTTACTGAATACTGGAAAGTTGGTAATTTATGAAGGAGAAAAGGCTTAATTTTGCTCATGATGTGGGAGCCTAGGAAGCCCAAGCTAGAGCTGCAGCGTCTGATGAAGGCTTGGCACTGCTTTGACTCACAGCGGAGAAGTGGAACTGTGTTCAGGCAAGTGAGAGGTCCTGCCAGGATAGACTGGATGTCAGTTTCTGACAGTTCCCTGCAGTACAGTCTGATCTACACTCAGGAGGAATTATTAATACATTCTTAAAGGCAGAGACCCTATGAGCTGATTGCTTCTGAATGGTCCAACCACCTTTGCACACACCTAAACTGGAGATCAAACAGTGTGGGTTTGGGAAAGGAAGCATAGTGAAAGAAAAGACTGCAGAGGTGGGTTTGGGGCAGGCTTGAGTGCTGAGGAGCATCTGTCTCTAATAATTTGTACATGTTAGGTAATGAAAAATTATGAGTGTCTTCATTTTCATTTATATAGCAATAATTGGGTTTTGTACCTTTGGATTTTTGGGAAGATGAAGCAAGAGAGAACAATAACCTTCCTGTTTTTGGAAGGGACTTAAATAGTAGATACCCCAGCTGTCCAAAGAAACAACAATTGCTATCTGAATGGGTCAGGATGGTGAGTTATCATGATTGACTTGCCACAGTGTAGGCATCACCTCAGAAGGAGTCTCAGTGAGGATTTGCATAGATTATATTTAACTGTAAGGATAGCCTATAAAGAGAGCTCTTTTTAAAAGTATTTTTTATTTATTTTATTTAAAAAACATTTTTTCTCATTTTATATACCAATCTAAGTTCACACTCCCTTTCCTCCTCCCATACTCTCCACCTTCCCTCCTACCGCACCTCCATCCACTCCTCAGAGAGGTTAAGACTTCCCATGGGGAGTCAACAATGTCTAACACATTACTATTAGGAAGGACCAAGGCCCTCCCTACTGTATCTAGACTGAACAAAATATCCCTCCAAAAAGAATGGGTTCCACAAAGTCAGTACAAACACTAGGGATAAATCCTGGTCCCACTGCCAGTGGCCCCACAGTCTACCCCAGCCATACAACTGCCACTCACATTCAGAGGGCCTAGTTTGGTCTTATGCTGGTTCCTTCCCTGAAGGCCAGAGTTAATGGGCTCCCATTAGCTCAGGCCAACTGTTTCAGTGGGTATCCCCATCATAGTATTGACCTCTTTTCTTGTATTCTCACTCCTCCCATTGGACTTTGGGAGCTCAGCCCAGTGCTCTACTGTGGATTTCTGCCTCTGCTTGCTAGAAGTGTCTATGGTGACATTTAAGATAGTCCTCAATCTGACTACAGAGCAAGTTCAGGCACTCTCTCAACTATTGTTTAGGGTCTTAGCTGGGGTCATCCTTGTGGATTCCTGGGAATTTCTCTAGTGCCAGGTTTCTTGCTAGTTCCATGATGGCTCCTTCACCAAGGTATCTCTTCCCTTGTTCTCCCTCCCTGTCCTTCTCCCATCTCACCTATCCTGTTCCCTTAAGTTCTCCCCCTTCCCTTTGCCCCTCCTCTTCCCCTTTCTGTCCTCCCTTCTTCTCCCACCCCCATATTCCCAAATATCTCAAGAGATCTTGTCTATTTCACCTTCCCAGTCAGATCTATATATGTTTCTCTTAGGGTTCTCCTTGCTACTTAACTTCTCTGGGGTCATGGACTCGTTATCCTTTGCTTTACAGATAGTATCCACTCATTTTTCTGGGTCTGGGTTATCTCGCTCAGGATGTTTTTTTTTCTAGTTTCATGCATTTGCATGCAAATTCTGAAATTTCATCTTACATCTGTCAGAATGGCTGATATTTAAAAAAAATCATCATGATAGCTTATGCTGGAGATGATGTGGAGAAAGGGGAACACTCCTCTATTGCTAGTAGGAATTCAAACTTGTACATCTACTCTGCAAATCAGTATGGCAGTTTCTCAGAAAATTGGGAATCAGCCTACCTCAAGACCCAGCAATACCACTCTTAGGCATATACCCAAAGGATGCTCAATCACACTACAAGGATATTTGTTCAATGATGCTCATAGAAGCATTATTTGTAATAGCCAGAACCTGCAAACAACCTACCCCTCAATCAAATAATGGATAATGAAAATATATTTACACAATGGAATACTATTCAGTGGTTAAAAAAGTAGGAAGACCCACCCTAACAGTGGGCTGCACCATTTCTGGACTGGAATCCTGGGCTGAATGAAAAGGAGAGAGTGAACTGATGACTAAAATTGTGGGTTGAGTCATTACTCTCTCCTCTTGTCTGTGTAGATGTGATTAGTTGCTGCAAGCCCCCAAAGCCTTTACTTTCCTGGAATGAAGGTCTGTTGAGCCAAATAACCTCTTCTCCTGTAAGTGGGTATTGTTAGGATATTTTCTCACAGCAATGGAAGGAGAAGCCAATGCATGACAATCCCTTTTCTCTGTTGAGGAGGAACATGTGCATAAATTTTGTTGGTAACTGTCATTCATTATGTTTCTTCCAAAACATAAATCTGAAACAAAATCATTCAGAGAGTAGTGATGACTAAATACATTATTATACAATAGACAGCCCATGGTATCATCAGGTCAGAGTTTGTTGTGGCTTGTATGAGAAATGTCCCTCATGATGAGCCTGTTTATTTAACCACTTGGTCCCTATTTGGTGGTGCAGTTTGGCGTGGTTATAGACCCTTTAAGTGACAGAATTTTCCTGAAGGAAGTTTATCACCATGAGTAGGCTTTGAGGACCTTATGCTACTTTGTTTCCTGTGTGTTCCTCTGTGTGTTTGTGTGTGTGTGTGTGTGTATGTGTGTGTGTGTGTGTGTGTGTGTGTGTGTAATACCATAGGCAGTCCAAGATTGATGCAACATGATTTCCTGAGACTCATCAGTTTCTGATGAATGGACAGTAGTACTAACAGAGACCTTAGGGCACAGCTTAGATAGATACCTACAGGGCACTGCTAGTGAAAGCTACCTTCCTCCACTGTCTCTGAAGTTCACGCTGTACAGTGACCTGATGAGTCGTCAACAGAAAATATATATGAATGGTGAGAAAGGGGAGGAATCTCATCACAGAGAGGGAGCCATGGCTCAGCATCTAACTCAGTTGGTAGAATCAGAAAACAGAAAGCTCTGGTTTTTATGTCCAGCACAGAATGAATGAGACATGGCGGGCCATACTTACAACTACAGAGGTGATATCAGAAAGTTCTTCTCTTGGAAACATGAGAACCTATTTAAAAAGGGTAGAGGTGACCTGATCCCATTTCACACAATATGAATTTGATCTGCTGTGGAAAAGTGGAGATTTCTTTCAGAAGCAAGGAGGAATCAACAGAAACTCTTCAGCATTGAGAGGCTAGTCCCAAATTCATAAGGATAGCATTGTGGACAGCACAGAAGACTCATCTGCAAGCCATAGAAGCTGAACAGCAATGGCATCAATCTAAGAAATGGACAAAAAATGTCTGGAACTTCATGTTGGTCTCTGTAGAGGAGAAGATGGGAATATCCTGAACTTTGGTTGCATTCTGTGTGTATATGTATATATCCCTTTGGCAGATCTACCAAAATCACTCTGCTACTTAACTGCACTTGCAAGTTGTTGCAAGATATAAACAATCTATCTGTCAACAGGTTTAGCTTGGTTTCTTGTGATTTCCAAAAACGTATCTGGTACTTTATTGTAACAGAAGTACACTCTATTTATATAAGCAACCAAAAATTTCACATTTGAACTCATAGAGCTGAGGACTGAGGATGTTGCTCAGTTGGTAAAGTGCAATCATAAGAACTCATGTTTGAATGCAATAGAACCTAATAATAATAATAAAAAAAACTCTAGCCTTTGAGTTCCTTTTGAATGCCAATGTAAAAGCCTAGTTATTTTCTGTTGTTGTAGAAATACACGGGCTCAAAGTGGAAAATATTTTCTTCCATGTCACAGGCTGGAGTGAATATGGGGAAGCTAATTCAATGTGACCTTGTTTCAGCACTGGGTGAATTCCATTGTCCCCCATCATCATGCTCAAGATGGGGAACTGAAGCACTCTTCTACCTCGGAGACTTGGGAATTACAGCAGAAAGTTCTCCTTGGTGCAGAAAATTAACTGAACGACATCTACTGAAGTTCTTAGGTATAATTCAATGACTTGGGCTGCTGAGTTTTTTGTGAGAAACAGAAAATTAGTAATTGAATAAAAGCACAACCAATTTCATAAGAGGTAAACTATGGTGGTCCTGGGGAGAGCAAGACAAAGACTACTGAAGCCAAATGGTTGAAGAGGTAATGCATGAACAGGGAGAACAAACTTACCATGGAAGCAGGTGAGCTAAGCTTCTAGAGTATTGTCTTCCTCAGTTGATGCACTCCAACCTCTCTAGAAACTTAATAGTTAAAGAATCTGAGATAGATGGGAGTAGATTCCTGTGAGGGAGTAAGGAAAAGTTTCCCATCCTTGAAGAGCTTCCCTACTGCACTCTCAGCATCTTAGCTAAAATATGCTTTGTACATAAAGTAGAAAAGGCAGTATTCATGGTTCCCCTGACCTTTCTCGCCTGGACCAACATCAGACTGAAGATGTAAAAACCTTCAATCCCAAGTTTGAACCCTGGATCTCTGTGTAATCAGGGATACTTGGATCAATTTTCATACTGATGAAAATAATCTCTCTTTCTCTGAAATGGGACAAAGTATAGACTAATTCTAGGCTAACTTTAAAATAGATTACTCAGAAAAGTTTTGATTACATAAGAAACAATTTCAGTGTTCAGAATACACACACACACACACACACACACACAACCCCCCCTCAACATACACACATGTTGTAGGAGGCTGCTCATTCATTACCAGCTGCCCAGGCACCCAAAATAATCACTTAGAAACTGTATTATTTGAAATACTGTTTGGCCAATAGATTAAGAGTATTGCTAACTCTTTCTTACATTTAGAATTAACCCATTTCTACTATATTATATTTTGCCATGAGGCTCATGGCCTACCAGAAATGTTTTAGCTGGGGGCTTGTGTCTTTTTCCTCTGGTGGGGCTACATGGCATCTCCTGACTCCATCTTCTTTATTCCAGTACTCAGTTTAGTTTTTCCACCTAGCTCTCTTCTATCCTATCACAGGCCAAGGCAGTTTCTTTATTCATTAATCAATGAAAGCAATACATATACAGAAGGACTTCCCATATAATTTCCTTTTTTCGTTTAAATAAAAAGGAAGGTTTTAACTTTAGCATAGTAAAATTGCACATAACAAGACAGGTATCAAGTATTAATTATAATTACAGCATTTATATATATATATATATATAATAACTAAGGAAAACTATAGTTATAACTATTATAACTATCTATTCTTCAACTCTATCAAAGACTCCAGAAAGATATAATATTACCTAAGTAAACAGGAAGTGCATCATAAACAACTTTCAAAACTCTAGAACTGACAGAGACACCTTGCTGCCTGGATAGTCACCCAAAGTTCTTCTGTAATGTTGGGGCATCCAGTCGTCAACCTACAGGCCTCTAATATCTCACAGACTTTTTTCATGAAGCAGGAAATTTCAAAGAGAGTTCCACCTATATTGGCAGTTTGTCAGCAATCTTCTTCTGTGTCCTGCAGAATGTCTGGCACACTTTTTCATGAAGCAGAAACCCCAAAGGACACTCTCACCTTCTTTAGGCAACTTCAGCAGTCATTTCTCTGTGAGTCCTGAATGTCCAGTTCATACAGCATACCATCAAGCAGTCCAGGCAAGATCAGTTTCTTGTTCAAATGGCCAACAAACTCCATGAGGAGCCTCTTGCATGCCAATCATCCTCTTGAAGTAGATTGGTGCTGCCAAGAGCAGATGTATCTTACTGCCATGAAAAGTGCTAGGTTTTTAAAACATTTTAAATGCCATATTTCACAGATCTTTGAAAGGTTTGAATATTTATTAATCTAACTAAAATATATCTTTATATATCTAGAAAACCTTACTGACTACAAGCTTGACTAATATAGATGACTCTCTATTAACCTATATTTATTAATTATACATTACATTTTAAATAAGCTGCACAAACACAATACCTTAATAACAGCAGAAATATACATATAACAAAATTGACCTTAAATATGTATCAGTAAATCAAGGTTCATACCAATGCAAATCTCTATAGCATATCCCACTTTAAATGTAAACAAACATTTATAAACAATATTTGGGAATTTGAACATAATTCTTTCCAAACTGCTTCCTGCTTTTTGTTGGGAGAAGTATTTTTGGAGGTGTTTCTGAGAACCTTTCGGGGATCTTGATACATCAAACCACATTAATCTAGAAGGAATCCACAGGTCCTCTTCCTCTGTGGAAACAAAAGAACCTCTTTTCCAAAGCAACATATCCTTAGATTCAAACGCTGAAGTCATGATACCTTTAAAATATATGTGCAAGGTTAGCTTAGCAGCCCATACAATAAAATGTCCCTCTGTACTTAGCTCCTTCAGTCAAAAAATTCAGAGAAAACACAATAATATTAATAATCCAGACTCTGTATATATTTCATATTTCCATGGCTTATTACTTTTTCTACAAGTTTAATATATATTTTATTGTTTTTACCCCTTTAATTTATGACTGTCTGGACTTTTTATAATACATTTACTGTCACTTTATTCTTTTTCTTCTCTTTCCCAAGCCTACATACATTTATTCAACATTGTGACCCATTTAGAGATTTTTTTTTACCTGAACCTGTCTTAATTGTGTATATGAAATACTTTTCTGTCAAGGAGCACTTCTTAAAATGCTAAGCATCATTACTAAGACTGTTGCTGCTTTGCCTTTTGCCTCTGCCCAGTCTAACATGGCGGGGCAGAGGTGTGTTTAGCGAGCCATGCTCACACCCCATTTTCAGGCACACAGTATCTTTTTTGACACTTAGTGAGTAGTAGCACTCTGCTCACAAATCCCATTTAAATTCTCTATAGCTGGACCTCCCCCCAAAAATCAGAAACATTTGTGCTGGCGAACAAGGAGGCTGCTGCTTAGAAATCGTGCTTTTTATTTTCTGCTAGTGCTGAATCAGGAAGACCTATCTTAAAGGAGCTGCAGCACACTGCCAGCAAGCAGACCCCATCAAAAAAATGCATCTAAACTTTGCTTTTCGGTGTATAGAATTCTTTTCTAAACCCTCTCAGATTTTATGTGGATTTAGCCAGCACACGTGGGAACGTCAATTTGTTGTAGGAGGCTGCTTAATTGTTCCCAGCTGCCCATACTCAAAATAACCACACAGAAACTATTTTAATTAAATCACTGCTTGGCCCATTAGCGCTAGTTTCTGATTGGCTAGCTCTTACATCTTAATTTAACCAATTTCTACTAGTCTGTGTATATGCCACATAGCTGTGGCTTACTGGTAAGGATCCAGCTCGTCTGTTCCCAGCAGCAGCTACATGGCATTTCCTGACTCTGACTTCTTTCTCCCAGAATTCAGTTTAGTTTTTCCTGCCTAGCTCTCTTCTACCCTATTATAAGCCAAGACAGTTTTTTTTACTCATTAACCAATAAAAGCTACACATATACAGAAGATCTTCCCACATCATACACACACACACACACACACACACACACACACACACAGACACACACACACATACAAGCACACACACCAACAAAGAAGAAGCTGTGAATTTGAAAGAGTGCTCAGGGGGAGGGTAGTAGGGTCATAAATGGGAAAATTTGGAGGAATAAAATGGAAAGAAAAATGATTTAATCATATTATGATCTCAAAAATAATCAAAATTTATGTGTCCATGCTTGATCCTTGAAATCAATGTTTAAAGGAAAAAAGTCAAATATGATAGTGTGTCCTTATACTTTCAGAACTGGCAAGGAAGAGATGGGCAGATCTTTAGGGCCCAGTGCTCAGCCAGTATAGTTGAATCTATGAATCTCAGGCTCAGTAAGAGAAGCCATCTAAATAATGAAGATGTAAAATCACCAAAGAAAACACCCAGTGTCTACTTTTGGCTTTTACATATGTTTTCACACATGCATTTCTCTCTCTCTCTCTCTCTCTCTCTCTCTCTCTCTCTCTCTCACACACACACACACACACACACACACACACACACACACAGATAAGAAATCAGAGAGCTGAAAGCTTTCAAGGAGTCTCAAAGTGTATTTGCAGAATGTGCCTTCAGTAGGAGCTCCCATTAATTATTTTCCTTATCAATTGTCATGCTATCACTTTGAAATAGGGTCAAAGAAAATATCATCTTCATCATCTCAGAGAAGAAAACATGAATGTTTAGAAAAGCAGGATAAGTGATCTGCACCTTCACCTTCATAATGCTTTTGAAAGTGATGCAGCTGAACCCTTCTAGGGAAAGCCCCAGAGAGATACAGACTCTAGTAATCACTTAGGAAAACCACAAGCTAAAGTAGATGATAAAGACAAACAGGGTGGTGCATTCCAACTAACCCCATATCTGGTTTAGAAAGAGTCACATGGATCTATTTAAATTTTTACCCCATGGATAGTCAAAATTGATATGACATTGGTCACAAGACAATGAACCTGCAAACCTTCTAATTCCACATAAGGCCCTCAGCTGTATTTGGTTTGAGAGTGTATATCTGAATATGTAGGCATCAACATATGAAGCAGTAAATGTTTATGCATTATATATAAGTAAGTATATAATTACATATGTTCCTGTGAGGTACAAACATATGAATACACATGCATACATACATGTGAACATATATAAAGCACACATCAATATATGTGTGGTAGTTTTTCTTTTTTGTTAGTAACCAAATTTATATGTCAATATATAATTATGTATTCTTGCATGTTTTTAAGTATCTGTGTCATCTTTTGTAGAGGGGAATATATGTGAAAATTTCCTTGTTCATTATCTATTTCTTATACCAAAGTAAATTAAAAACAACATTATTGTGGATCTCTTTTCAAATCCATTAGTGCCTAGGTATATATCTGAAGGAATCCAACTCAGCACACCATAAAGATGTCTATACTTCTGTGTTCACTGCTGCACTGTTCACAATATTTGTGGAAGTTTGTATGAGAAAGTCCTCCCATGGCACATATACTTGAAAGCTTGATCTCCAGTTAGTGGAACTGTTTGGGAAGGATAAGGAGGTACATCCATTTTGGAGGAGCTATGTCACTATGGGTGAGATCTGCAGAATCAGTTTGCTGCTTGCTATCAGTTTGTTTGTTGATCAGGGTATGAGTTGCTAGCTACTGTTCCACCTTCATGCCTGCCTACCAGTGGCCATGCTCTCTGTAACTATGACAATATTCAAAATATGAAACCAGCCTAGATACCCATACACAGAGCAGTGGTTAAAGAAAACATGGCACAACATACACACAATTCATACATACACACATATACTGAATCAACACAGAAGAATTAAATTTTGTTGTTTGTAGGAAAAAATGAATGGAACTTGAGGGACTACTATGGTTATGTGAAATAAACAAGACAGAAAGGTAATAAAAGTAATATTTTTTCATATGTAGAATCTGGACTTAATGTGTGTCAGGTTCTGAAGAAACCCTGGACAAATGGCTTGAGGTGCCTAGCAGCATACCAAAGTACGTGTTGGTCACCAGGTTCACTCAGTACACATGACTCATTGTTAATCCCAAAGATGCAAGGAGAAAGACCTCCAACCCAAATCATCAGAAACTCATCATAGCAAGCAATTAAGTACAGAAAGCTTTTTTTTTTTTATTCATGTACACAAGCTGTCTTCCCCTGTTGAATCAAGAGCTCAACACTGGATGTAAGGAAAACAAAGATTTTATAGCTCAAGAATAGAGGGTTTCTAAAACAAGGATTTGGTAGGCAAAATAGGTGAGGTTACAAGAATAGAACATAGCAAAACAAGTTAGTCATAACAACATGAATGGATGAAAAGATTGTGAGGTTTTCGTAAGGTAGCCACAACTAGGTAGTCATAGCAACCTTTTGAAACAAAGGTGATGTTGCAATATGTTTATATCAACTTTTTAAAACAGAAACATGGTTGTCATCTCCTGTAACAGGCAATATAGAATTTGTAATTAAGGTTGCAGGTGGGACACAACATAATCTTTGAAAAAGAGATTTAGTCATAAATAAGAATATACCTAGTTTTTCTTTACTATAAGATGTTTTTAAAGCCTAATATGAAAGTAGGTTGGTTCATCACTTTTTTGCTATTCTCATCCATGCCCCCTATCCTAAACCAGGGGCTTTGCTTTTCTTCTCCCACTTTAAGGTATGGTTGATGAGAGGGTTTTATTATAGATATGAGGGAGAGTACAGCCAGCTCATGTGGAAGGGTACAGACTGAGCCAGGCTGTGAGAGGACAGAGAGGTAGGGAGAGAGAGGAGAGATGGGCAAGTGAACCAAGAGAGGCAAGATCAAGCCAAGAAGGCAAAAGAGAACCAAGAAAACACATGACTGAAATGGCCGGTTTATACAGAAATAAGAAGGTAGAGAAGGGAGACAAAGCCCCTGGGCTAGAGATGTTTAGAGTAGGTGTGGTGGAGTGGGGTGACATGAGCAGACTCACAGGGACTAAGTGAACCTGGAGGCCAGCATCTACTTTGGTATGCTGATAGTCAACTCTGTTAACCATTTGTTTGGGTTTCTTTGGGACCTGATAAGATGTATCACACGTGCATACACACACACACACACACACACACAACACACACACACACACACACACACACACACATACGTTCTCTAAGTGGAAGAGGAACTACTAAAGGAGCAGGCAGGCATCAGGGAGAAGAATCACATGAAGAGAATAGCTGTGGATATGAATAAAATATATGATATACATGTTAAAAGCTCATTCTAAACTTATTTTATATGTTCATTAAAATATAAAGTGAAATTCATGTCACTCTGGCTCTAACAAGTTCTTTTTGTTCTTTTAACTTTGTGTCATAATCACTATTTTATCAAAACACTTTGTTGGTGGCAGTCCCTTCATGAATGAAAGTTCTTATTTCTGTGAGTTATTTCCCTGAATGAACCTATTCTGAAAGAAATGTTTGTTTTTCTCTTAATTCTTCAAATTGTTTCATAGCAGTTGCCAAATGGCCACAGGTGGATGGTTACCTCCTACACACCTGCTTTTAGTAAACATAATTCCTCTTATTTAAGCCTTGCTAGACTAGAAGGTGTAGGAAGCATGCATCACTACATTAATCTGCATTTCTATCATAATTATTACATTGAGTTCCTCTGCATGTACCTACAGGCCATTTACCTTCACTTATATAAATTGCCTACTCTAGTTCATTAGTTATTTGTTGATGGGTTTTGTTTGTTTGTTTTTTCTTTTTGAGACAGGATCTCACTTTAACACATACTGGTTGGAAATCATTCTGTAGCCCTCTGGCTTGAATTTGTTTGTGGTCCTCTTGTGTTAGCCTCCCAAGAGCAAGCATTATAGGTGTGAACTATCACACCTGGCTATATCCCAGGCTGGCATTAAACTGCTGTGTGTGAGGCTGGCCTTGAACTATTGGTTTCCCATGTCTCGTCCTTATGAGTTCTGGAATCACAGGCAGTTCTACTGGACACAGTACCATTTGCTGTTTTGTTCACAGTATTCTTCTTTGTGAGAGAGTAAAACTTGTTTTCCTTGAAGGTGTCCATGGAGTTTCCCAGATTCTCCTTCCTTCCTTCCTTCCTTCCTTTCTTTCTTCCTTCCTTCCTTCCTTCCTTCCTTCCTTCCTTCCTTCCTTCCTTCCTTTCTTTCTTTCTTTCTTTCTTTCTTTCTTTCTTTCTTCCTTCTCTCCCTCCTTCCCTCTCTCTCCCTCCTTCCTTCCTTTCTTTTTTCATTCCTCCTTCCTCCTTTCTTTCTTTCTTTCTTTTTCCCTTTATATCTCTAATCAACCTGTAACTTATCCAATAAAGGGCTTCCATTATATTTTCTTCTAGATGGCTGGTCAGCAGAGCATGCACCATTTATTAGACTATCCATCATTTCCCTTTGAATAGTGTCATGGCTTCTACATACACATACTCTTGCAACGGGTGTCTATTATTCTGCTCACGCTTATGTTCCACTGATCTAACCCTATGTTATTAGCCCTAGGTAGAATCAATGGTTCTACTTGCTCTGTGGGACTCTAGTGACTCAAACTTAAAAGTGATTTCAACATGTCCTCACTGATCTTAAAATGTAGCTTTTCAAGTGCTTTTATGGAATTTGTTATGAATTGTAGAAGGTTCAAAATGGGACACTCCAGTGTACTTGTGTATTCATTTTGGATGTTTTGTGTATTTCATTGACCTCCTTATCTATCATCTAACTAGCTATCTTATCTATACATACATACATACATCTATTCATCCACCCATTTATCCTTTCCTATCTGTTATCAATATGCTTATTTCTCTTTCACTGCAATCTCTCTATTATTTATCATTTATTATTACTTATCTATTATTTATGTAATTTGTGCCTAATATCAATGAATCACCTGTCATCTAACTTTCTATTTTTCTATCTCTTATTATCTATCTGACATCTATAAAATACCCGGCTATTTACCTATATATCATCTATTTATCTATCAATTATCTGTCTATAATCTTCTTATATACTGATCTGTTTATTATCTATGTATCTTTTATCTATGAGATGTCCTGTACATTCTTGCCATCCATTAATACAGTTAGATCTTATTTTATTCCTCATGTTTTGTCACCTGCAAACTTTGCATTAGGGACATTGGCACAAATGACATAAGCTGTCATGAGAAATTAATAGAAAATGATTTTGAACTTTTGATCTTCCTTTCTCTACCTTCTGAGTAATAGAATTATGAGTATGTGCCATTACATTTGTTTTAGGCAGTGCTAACGGTTGTTGTACGTATGTTATGTATGTTTGTATGTTTGTTAAAAAAGTCCTCTACTAACTGAGCAACATCCCCATTCTAAGACTTCAATTTTTATTCATATGTAGGTATACACCACTTTCCCCACAATTCCTTATCTTGTTACTGTTAGATACTTTTAATTATAGAATGCAAACAATAAAAAATGCAAATCAGTGTGTTTTGTTGCCATTGAAGGTATTTCTTAGTTATGCTTCATATAATTTTGTACCCTAAAGCATCTTATAAACAGTTGTTTAAATTAATTGACTTACTGTGTTCTGATGACTGTAGCTAGCAGAAGCTAGATCAAGATGCACTTGAATGGTGCTATGTGCAGATAGAGGGTAATTCACGTGGTACCAAATTACATGTTTCCTATGCAAAATGCAATAACTAGGTCAGAGACACAAGCCCATTACATAAATCCCATACTGTGAACAATTACACTTTTCCTGCATTTTCGTCTTTGACAAAGATTCCATGAAAGCATTGTGAAATAAGGAAATGATAATTCATCTTAAGTTAATGAAAATGACATGAATAAAGGTATTTTAATTAATTCTGCATTTTTAGTTGTGTATATGTAAAGTAAACATGATCATAGATGGTACATGTGCATGTACATAGGAAATACTGTTGGAAGATTAGCTATTATCTACAACTCAAATGGATTGACTGATTTCATATTCTTACTTATTATACTTTGCAGATATACTTTACTCATTGTTGTGTATGTGTGTGTTGTATGTGCAAGTACACATGTGTGAGTATGGGCTTACAAATATATACGCATAACTGCAGAAGGCTGGGAGGTTGACAACAATTGCTATCCATCTTAGTTTTTGAGGCAGTGTTTCTCACTGAGCTTGGAGATTACTGATTTGACTGGATTGGCTGCACAGTGAGCTCCAGGATCTTTCTAGTCTCCATTTCTCCAGTGTTGGGATTACATCAGTTCCGGGGTCATAGTTTAGGTAAATATGCTTGCATGGCATGGCCCTTATGAACCGAACCATCTCCCCAGACTCTTTAGCTGTTAGTTTTAATATTTTTTAGAAGCAGAACATTTAAAATTTCCCACTAACACAATTGACCAAAAATGAAACACGGTAATATAAAGTACATTCAAGCAAAATTAATTATCTTAAAGAACAAAGGAAAAAAGGATAATTCAAGAGCCAGAAACTTAACCAAAATTTTCAGAAATATTGTTCACTGGCTATAAAGAATCCTGTAGAGGGTAATTAAATAATCTATGAGGCCATTACAAAGATTAGATGAGAAGGAATCAAGATATTATATGATTTCTCAACCCATCATACGCATGAAGTTCAAGCAAGCCATCCATTTCTTTCTCCTGCAAAAGATCACTTGCAGTCTCAACATATACAGATATTCTCCTGCCTCAGAGTCTTATGCTGAAATGTCACACTTATTGTACTTCAGAATTTTATTATGATAACAGGTTGACCTCTGCTATCACCCAAACAACTATTTAAATTCAGTTCAGGGACAACTGCTTTATGTTTGCTCCTGTACCAGAAAGAGTCTTTCTTAGTGCTTTGCAAATCAATGATTTTTGTTACAGTGAGAATGCTCTAGGACTGGAGATTTCTCAGTAAGTAATATGCCTACAGTGCAGGCATGAATATTTGAGCCAACTTCACAAAACTGAAGTAAAGTGCCATGTGAGGTGATGTGTTCCTATAACACCTGATAGGAGACAAAGACAGGACAGTCCCTGCCTCTCACTAACCATCCAGCCCAACCTATTTGCTGATTTCTAGGCTGAGAAATTCTGTCAAAAACCAAAACAAAAATCTGCCTGGGAAATCCTGAGGAACTACATCTACCCAATTCCTCTGGAAGTTATGCTTAATATGAACACATGTGCACACTTGCATGCACCTGCACCAACACATGTGCATGCATACACACACACACACAATGATGCCATCTTTTTAAATTTTTTAATCATTTTTTTTGTAAAAAATATTATCTTATCTCATTTTACATACCAATCTAAGTTCGCACTCCCTTCCGTACTCCCGCTCCCACCACCTTTCCCCTAACCCCTTACCTCCTAGGGGGTAAGGCTTTCCATGGGGAGTCAACAAAGTCTAACACCTTGTTTTGAGGCAGGACCACTATATCTAGGCTGAGCAAGGTATCCTTCCAGAAAGAATGAGTTCCAAAAAGCCAGTACAAGAACTAGGGATAAATCCTGGTTTCACTGCCAGTGGCCCCACAGTCTGCCCCAGTCATACAACTGTTACCCACATTCAGAGGGCCTAGTTTGGTCCTGTGCTGTTTGCTCCATTGTCAGGCTAGAGTAGGTGAGCTCCCATTAGCTCAGTTCAGCTGTTTCAGTCGCTATCCCCATCATGGTCTTGACTCCATTGCTTGTATTCTCGTTCCTCCCTCTTCTACTGGACTTTAGGAGCTCAGCACAGTGCTCCACTGTGTATCTCTGCATCTGCTTCCATCAGTTGCCAGATGAAGGTCCTATGGTGACATTTAAGATAGTCATCAGTCTGGCTACAGGGTAAGGCTAGGTTAAGCACTCTCTCCAAAATTACTTAGGGTCTTACCTGGGGTCATGCGTGTGGATTCCAAGTTTCTTGCTAGCTCCATAATGGCTCCCTCAATCAAGGTATCTCTCTCCTTGCTCTCTCTCTCTGTCCTTCCCCCATCTCGAACATCCTGTTCCCTCAAGTTCTCCTCTGCCTTCCCTTCTCTCCTTGTTCTTCCCACCCCCAATTTTCATAGGGGATCTTTTCTATTTCGCCTTCCCAGGGAAAATCTATATTTGTTTCTCTTAGGGTTCTCCTTGTTACCTAGCTTCTCTGGGGTCATGGACTATAGGCTCGTTATCTTTTGCTTTATGTCTCCTATCCATTTGTGATTGGGTACATGCCATGCTTGTCTTTCTGGGTCTGGGTTACCTCACTCAGGAAGGTTTCTTTCTAGTTCCATCAATTTGAATTCAAATTTCCAGATGCCATAGCTTTTTTAACACTGAGTAGTACTCCTTTGTGTACATGTACTAAATTTTTTCTATCCACTCTTCCACTGAGGGGCATCTTTGTTGTTTCCAGGTTCTAGAAATTATGAATAATGCTGCTGTGAACATAGTTGAGCAAACTTCCTTATAGTATGAGTGAACATCCTTTGGGTATATGCCTAAGAGTGGTATTGCTGGGTAGTTTGATTCCTTATTTTGTGAGAAACTGCGATACTTATTTCCAAAGTGACTGTACCAGTTTGTACTCCCACCAGCATGGAGGAGTGTTCCTCTTACTCTGCATCCTCTTCAACATAAGATATCATTGGTATTTTTGATTTTAGCCATTCTGACAGATTTAAAATGGTGTCTCAGAGCCATTTTGATTTTCATTTCCCTGATAGCTAAGGATGTTGAACATTTCCTTAAGTGTCTTTCAGTCATTTGAAATTCTTCTGTTGAGAATTCTCTGTTTAGATCTGTACCTCATTTTTTTAAATTAGATTGTTTAATATTTTCATGTCTAGTTTCTTGGGTTTTTTTATATAATTTGGAGATCAGGTCTCTGTCAGATGAGGAATTGGTGAAAATCTTTTCCCATGCAGTAGGCTGCCTTTTGTCTTATTGACTGTGTCCTTTGTTTGTCAGTTTCAAGAGGTCCCATTTATTTATTGTTGCTCTCAATGTCTGTGCTCCTAGTGTTATATTTAGGATGTGGTCCCTGTGCCCATGCATTGAAGACTACTTCCCACCTTCTCTTCTATGAGGTTCAGTGTGGCTGAATTTATATTGAGATCTTTGATCAATTTGGGTTTTAGTATTGTGCATGAAGATAGACATGGTACTTTTTGCATTCTACATGCGGACATCAAGTTATGCCAGCACCATTTATTGAAGATGCTTTCTTTTTTCCATCATATAATTTTAGCTTTTTGTCAAAAATTAGGTGGCTATAGGTGTGTGGATCAAAATCTGTATCTTCAAATCAACTGAATTGATCCATCTGTTTTTATGTTAATACCAAGTTGTTTTAATTACTCTAGCTCTATAATAGAGCTTAAAGTCAGGGATGGTAATGCTTCTGGAAGTTCCTTTATTATACAGGATTGCTTTGGCTATCCTGGGTTTTTTGTTTTTCCATATGAATTTGAGTATTGTTCTTTCTAGGTCCATGAAGAATTGTGCTGGGATTTTGATGGGGATTGCATTGAATTTGTAGATTACTTTTGGTTGCACTGCCATTTTTATTATGTTGATCCTACCTATCCAAGAGCATGGAAGATCTTTCCATTTTCTGATATCTTCTTTAATTTCTTTCTTCAAAGACGTTTTGGTTAGTGTTACCCCAAGATATTTTGTTATTTGTAACTATTGTGAAGAGTGATGTTTCTGTGATTTCTTTCTCAGCCTCTTTATCATTTGTATATAGGAGGGCTACTGAGATTTTTGAGTTGATCTTGTATCCTACTATATTACTAAAGGTGTTTATCAGCTTAGGAGTTCCCTGATAGGAAGTTTGGGGTCACTTATGCTTACTATCACATCATTTGCAAATAACAAAAGTCTGACTTCTTGCTTTCCAATTTGTATTCTTAATCTCCATTTGTTGTCTTACTGCCCTAGGTAGAACTTTGAGTACAATGTTGAATAGATATGGAGAGAGTGGACAGCCTTGTCTTTTTCCTGATTTTAGTGTAATTTCTGTGAGTTTTTCTTCATTTAATTGATGTTAGCTGTCAATTTGCTGTATATTGCTTTTATTTTATTTAGATATGTTCCGTGTATCACTGATCTCTACAAAACCTTTATCTTGATAGGGTGTGGAATTTTGTTGAATGCTTTTTCAGTATCTAATGAGATGATCATATGTTTTTTTTCCTCTCAGTTTATTTATATGGTGGATTACATTAATATATTTTCATATGTTGAACAGTCTCTGCATCTAGGATGAAGCCAACCTGACATGGTGGATGATTTTTTTTATGTGTTCTTGGATTTGGGTTGCCAGTATTTTATTGAGTATTTTTACATGAATGTTCATGAGGGAGACTGGTCTGTAATTTTCTTTCTTGATTGAGTCTTTGTGTGGTTTGAGTATCAGGGTAACTGTAGCTTCATAAAAAGAGTTTGACAATGGTCCTTTTGTTTCTATGGTAAGGAACAATTTAAGGAGTATAGGTATTGGCTCTTCTTTGAAGCTCTGGTAGAACTCTGCACTGAAACCATCAGTCCCTGGATTTTTTGTTGTTTGGGGGGCTTTTGATGATTGCTTTTCTTTACTTACAAGTTAAAGATCTATTTAAATTCTTCATCTGATCTTGATTTAATTTTGGTAGTTGGTACCTATCCAGAAAATTGTCTGTTTCTTTTAGATTTTCCAATTTTGTGAAGTACAGAACTAATGATTCTTTGGATTTCCTCAGTGTCTGTTGTTATGTCCCCCTTTTCATTTATGATTTTGTTAATTTTGATGTTCTCTCTCTGTCTTTTGATTAGATTGTTGATTTTCTCAAAGAACCAGCTCTTCATTTCAATGATTCCTTGTATTGTTTTGTTTCTCCTTTAGTGATTTCTGCCCTCAATTTGATTATTTCCCATCATCTCCTCCTCCTGAGTGAGTCTGCTTTTTTTGTTCTAGAGCTTTCAAGTGTGCTGTTAAGTTGCTAGTGTAAG
>PVIU01019035.1:0-37475 GCA_004026605.1 Ondatra zibethicus | reverse complement strand
ATCTAATACATCCTTCGACATCCCTTAACCTATATGTCTTCCTCTTATTTCCTTCTTATTTCTTCCCTCTCTGCTTCCCTTTCACTTCAACTTTCACATCGTATATACATACATAATTTTAAGTACATGCGTAAAATCTAGAATGACAAATGGGATAAAACATGGCATTTGTCTTTCTGAGACTGGTTTACTTTTGCTGCGGGAGCTCCTTCTGCTCCTCAGCCTATAGCCTTTAAGATACCAGCTCACTGGGGTGTGGTCTCTTTCATTTTAAAAAGTGGCGGCAGCCCAATTTGTAGTAATGAGGCATCCCACCATCTGGCTCCTGGTGCCTGACTAGTTTATACCCGAAATAATCACATGGAAATTGTATTAATTAATTTACTGCCTGGCCCATTATATCTAGCCTCTTCTTGGCTAACTCTCACATCTTGTTTTAACCCATATCTAGTACTGTGTATCACCACAGGCTTATGGCTTACTGGGAAGATTCTAACCTATGTCCATCTCAAGCCAGAGATTCATTGCAGCTGCTTGTCTGTCCTTCTTCCCAGAATTCTGTTCTGTGTACTCCGCCTACCTAAGGGCTGCCCTATCAAAAGGCCAAGGCAGTCTTTTTATTTAACCAATGAAACAACAGAAATACAGAAGGACCTCCTACACCATACTTTTGCTGAATATGATAATCTCCACCTGCTAATTTTTTGTCAAACAATGTAACTTCATTTTTATATTGAAGAAAAAGTTCCACATATATATATGTGTGTGTGTAAATGTGTGTGTGTATGTATACATTTTCTATAACCATTCTACTATTTCTTTTAGAGACCTACTTTACTTCTATAATTTAGCTATTGTGAATATTACTGGAATAGATGATATATAAGTGTATCTGAGTTGTGTTGACTTAATTAAAGTGTTAAGATTCTCTATGAATTGATGAAAGGACACATAAATGCTATCATATATATCATAAATATATATAGAATAATCTTCTGCATTCATTTTTACTTAAAATTATATATATATATCCTTGTAACTGTCATTAATATAATTATGTGCATTAGCATTAATTTCAACTTTTTCAGTAAAATATGGTCTACAGAACAAATTTATCATTTGCATTAGTTGTAAACTAAATGAATATTTGTCTAATATAGTACTAGACATTAATATATTTTAGTTACCAATGAAAATACTAGCTCCAAAAAGTTACTGTTCTAGATCAATTTCTTACTGTATTTACTAGCATAAATATTGGGAACTGACACTAAATCTTTATTGCACTTTTTGTTATACTTATATTTGTTAAAATCATGACCACAATTAACAAGATTGTGCCAGAAATCAAGTGTGACCAGACAGAAACTAAAGATTAATTTCAATTTTGAATTCTCTTATCTAATTTTCTTTGGGTAATAATAATTTCCAAGTCTATTAAGTGTGGCAACTCATAAATGTAAAATATAAGGAGAAAGCAGAGTCAACCTCCACACATAACAGTGGATTTACTGGAGGTACCCATAAAGATGATGAAGGTAGTGGACATCAATTTGAAAACAAGTTGTGGCTAAGATTTTATTTTATTTTTAGGCAATAACCTTGGCTATGTTTTTTAATGTTTTATCTGGTCAAGCCAATGCCAGGAATTTGACTCATTGACCATTAGAAGACAGGCCTCTAAAAGCATCTTCAGTAACTCTCAATATGTTATGTTTAATACATAACAACTGATGTCACTATTTGAAGTGACAATAACTACTTATTCTTTCATCAAATATTTCTAATGGAGTTCTACATAATAACCCAAAGATTAATAGATCACGGGCATTATTTCTTAGAGGTAAAATAATCTAAGTTCCTAAGTGAATTTTGGCAATTAGAATCTTATAGAGAACATTCATTTGTACATGTGGTATACTAAGACAGGGGCAAAGTGTTTTTTTCTAGTGTGGAAATATAAATGAAAAAGTTAAGGCTACTGACAAAGAGAGAATATGACAATCTTCACGAGTCAAATTAAAAACAAAATGAAATTTAGACACTGTGCCTCTAAACAAACCGTCTGTTCAAATTAGAAGACTGAGAAGAAAAATTCTGTAAGCTAAATGACCTAAAGAGAAAATAGACAAATTTCTAATAAGGTTATCAGCAACTACAACCAAAACCAATCTAATGACCGTCAATAGTGTATAAGGCTTTTTAGACACACTCTCACCTACATCCACAACCTCATGTACACCAGAGAATATTACATACTTGATTTTAGTGTCTTTGGACTTTAATTTATTATAAAAGCATCTTGTGATAGATATGTAGCCCAGATGGGCTTTGTACTTATAATCATCATACCTCCATTTCCATTTATGTCTTGGCCTGGCATAATGTTGACTAGCGGTCTGTCAAAAGAATTAATCTTTTCACAATGTATTTATTGAACTATTTTAATACCACCTCATTTAGATCACAGATGCTGAACAGAATCTCCCAGTGAAATGAACCAAGCGGTAGGTAGAAAGCTAACACCGAAAAATGTGTATGTCCTTGGTGGATTTGGTGGCATCAGCTTGCAGTCTCTGCTACTTGGTGGGCTGAGGCAGGAGGATTGCACCTTCAAGAGAACTCAAAGCCATTTGGAAGGATATATCCAGTCCCTGCTCCAAAACAAAAGAGCCCTGAGAATATCGTGCAATTGGTGGGGTACTTGCCTGACATACACAAGGCCCAGGGTTCATCCCCATTACAGAAAAAGAAAAAAAATTCTTTGGTATGTTCTCTGTGAACATTCTCCCAACCCTCCGAATTCTGTACATCAAATATAAGGATTGCATTAAGAAAACATCAGTTTTAAAGTGTAAATAGACACACTTTACAGGTAACACTGGTTAGAATTGTGAACTCCAATTGAATTTCCTCATCAGGTGTTTGTAACAGGAGCTCACTGAATATATCTTTAAATATCTGCTGTAAACAAATGTCATTATAAAGAATATTCACAATATAGCTGTTGCAAGGATTCAGAAGGTAAGATTAGGAGCCGCACTTGATGACCTTAGTTCCATTCCTGAGATCCACAAAGTAGGAGAACAGAAATAACTATAGAAAATTGTTCTCTGACCTGCACATGGCACAAGCAGTCACATGCACACATGCTCATGCACACTCGCGTGCACGCGTGCGCACACACACACACACACACACACACAAATAATAAAAATTTAAAAATTAAAACTAATACCATATACATCCATCACCTCCTCTTGGAGACTACAAGGCACAATAAGACATTAAATGGATTTTGACTTATTATTTTTAAAATACGTTCAGAAAATGTCACACATACATAATTTGCTAATGTTGATGCTATGACTTGTTATTAATGGAATTGACTTTTGAGTCTCCTTAGTTTTCCCTGACATTTTTTGTTGTGTAAATGGTTCTTCTGCTTAATATGTGTGAATCTTTCCTTAGAGCCCAATCTGTTACCGTGACATTTGGGATACCCTCTGGTACTATCTCAGTTCTACATTAGTTGATCGCACATTTTTCTTCACACTGGATGTAGGATGAGTGAAGAGTTCTGAAAGCGTCAATATGCAACGATAGTTCATTTTTAGGGAAATAGTCACAAACAACAAATTTAAAGTAAAGCTATGTGTGGTTCTTGCTTTAATTAGAATGGCATTTTGAAGCTTTATTGCCACTATTTTCCCAAACATGCCACACTGCTACATGGGACAATCTCTAAGTTAGGACTTTCAAGCTACAACTTTATATAAGTATTTTTAGAAAGTTCTGGCAGTGGAAACTATAGCTGTATGAAGCTGAGAAAGGGAATACCTGATGTATTGCTTACCAAAGATTATATTAGTGTACCTAGAATAATGCTACCTGTTGCCAGGTGTTTAGAACATAACTTCTGGCTTGGCTTCTTTGGGACAGGGCAGTTAACAAGAGCAATCTTTTTGTATCAGAGGAGACCCATCTATTCCTGGGCTCTTAAAAATAAATTTATGTGGCATTGGAGATACTCATAATGCACTATGCACAAATAACAGTGGACAAATTCCATACTCATATACATAGGTCTTCCTCTGTCATTTCTGTCACCAGTGTTTTTTTAAATAATGTTGTTCATGCTTTAAATGTACTTATCTCCCCACTCCCTTATTGAAATTACAACTCTAATCACGCCCTTCGCTCTGGTAAACAACTACCTTTAGGATGGATCATTTTTATGAAAATGCTACTTACATTGCTTTTACTACAGGTTGAAAAGTTTTATGTGGGATAGGCTGTATTACATCCATTTTTATATTTGCTATCAATCAATAGAATTAAGAGAGCTCTCCCCAAGAATTGTGATGGTTCCTTGCATCTATTAGATCCAGTAATATTGAAGTCATGATGTTTTTTTATTGTCTAAATCAGGAATAGTTATTGGAATACAAAGAGAGATCTCAAATTCTCTGTATGATTAGTAATACTACTAATAGTATATCAAAAATATTAGCAGACATTAATTAAGAGATTGGTGAATCGAAAATCTTAATTTTACAAAATAGAGCTACCATAGATTATTATTTGTTGCTCAAGTATAATCTTGGTTGTCAACAATTTTGTGGCATGGTTTGCTTTAATTGTGTCAGATTTCCCCCATACTGTTGATGATCAAATTAATGTTTTGCATTGAGAGACAGAAAAAAATCTCTCAAGTAACCTTTGAATGCCCATCATTGCTAAGTTGGCTTTCTCCTTTTCTTAGTCCTCTGTTAGCTATTATAATTCTTGTATGCTTGTTTATTTTAATTAGGCTAGTCATAAAAGTAATGGATTCAATCATGACTTCTATTACATCCACTAGCTTTTTTTCAAAAAATTAGAAATGGAGAGGTATAGAAGGCTGTGAAGTCCATGTGCTTACAGATAAAATTAAAGAATCCACAATTTTTAAACTGATAAGCTTCTGGTTTCAGTGAAAGAAATTGATACCTGTTTACCAGGAAGGATGGAGTAAACATTGTTTATTAACCTGGTAATCTTTTGCTATTCTGTGGATGCAGCCCTCACCCAAATCCTCCAGACTCCTGAGCATTGTTAGTCAATATAACCCATCCTCAGGGAAGAGATCACAAGAGCTCTATGTAAGATTTACTTTACAAGGGAGATTCAATGTAGTCATGCCTTAAGCTTTATTGTGACAATTATCATGGGAAAACTTTCCCCAAAGTTTTACTGTGTTTAAATATGAGAAAGAAAGAAGGAAGGCAAGCAGAAAGGGAGGAAAGAAGGGAAAGGAAGGAAGGGAAGGGACTGAAGGACAGAAGGAAGGAAGAAAAAAGGAAGGAAGAAAGAAAAGAAGAAAAGAAGGAAGGAAGGAAGAAAGAAAGAAAGAAAGAAAGAAAGAAAGAAAGAAAGAAAGAAAGAAAGAAAGAAAGAAAGAAAAAGAAAGAAACCAGTTTGTGTCAAACCCCAGAAGTTTGCCTGGCTGACTAAGTCATTCTGAACCAAGATTTCTCTTATTTCATGAGGATCATTTTCCTCCCAACCATGATGCTCACAGGAAACCTCCAACAAGATTTATTTTTAAATTTTCTGTCACTTCTGTTTTACTACATAAAACAAAATATAATTTTTTTACAGAAGGATACAGGTTGTAGATTTGCAATCCTCCAGTCTCAGCCTCTCAGAGAGCTGGGATTACAGGCCTGAATCACAAGACACACCACAGATATTATGTTATATTGATGTTTTATTCTGTAACTTTCCTCAGTTTGCCAATTGTAACAGGTGAGTATTATCTTAAAGGTTAGATGTATATGACCATGTTATCTTAGTTATGGTTTCTATTGCTGTGAGGAAACACAATGACAATGGCAACTCTTATAAAGGAAAATATGTCACTCTTCCTAGCTTACAGTTCAGAGGTTTAGTCCATTTTGTCATGGCAGGAACCATGGCAACACGCAGGCAGATATGGGGCTGGAGTGTTAACTGAGAGTTCCACACCAAGATGGGCAAGCAGCAGGAAGAAAAAGTGACACTGGGCCTGGCTTAAGCATCTGAAACCTGAAAACTCACCCTCAGAGGCATACTTTCTCCAACAAGGCTACATTTATCCCAAAAAGGCCATATCTCCCAAAGACGCCATTCCCTATGTGCCATTTACAAAGAGAGACGATCTTAATTTCCTTCTAACTAATATGTTTTTTATTTCTTTTGCCATTCTTTTTTTTCTAAGACCTGATCTTCATAGACATACCATTATGTAGCTAAAGATGATCTTGAATTTCTGAGTCTCCTACTTCCACCACCTAAATTCTGGGATTACAAATATGCACCATCACAACCCTTAGTCTGCTGACAGTAGATATCATGTGTGTGCTAACACATGCCTGGCTAGTACCTGCCTTATTTAAGAATGATCCACTTTGAAAGGTAGAAAGTTAGTAACAAGTAAAGCTATAAAAATAAAAAGAGGATTTAAAGTGGATGTTCACAGACTGTCTACACATTCTTTCACAGAGTAATATTAATGGATGGACTCCAAAATGCTGAACAGTGACTCTTGGCTCCTGATACTCAGGCACCTCTCTGCGTTGGATGAATTTAACCAGTCTATTCTAGCGGAAATAATACAGTCAAAGTAGTAGTACATTATTCCTGTGTTAGACAACACTGTGACTCTTAGGGGCTTGCATTCATTCATTTATCATCCTCCACATGTGGAGAACTAAGAACCTCTTTGAGAAGCAATGCTGTGGCGAGGCACAGAGAACAATGGACAGGAACCTCCAGAAGACTGAACTTGTAAACGTGATTCTGCTGTCAGTTGGGACCTTCAGCATAGAGGGAGCACCAATTAAGAAGTAGACTGGAATCTCAAGACCAACTGCAACTACAGACACTGAGATAAATCGCAAGCACACCTTGACTGGGATAACCATTTATTTATTTATTACTTTTATTATTTTTTAAAAAAAGAGGACAAACTATCTTTTTTCATTATACATACCAATCCAATTTTCCACTCCCTCCCCTGTAGTAAGGGGTGCGTGGGCCTGCTTTTTGTCCCGGCAGCCACCCGGTGCCTGGCTAGCTTATACCCGAAATAATTACACGGAAACTGTATTCATTGAAATACTGCCTGGCCCATTAGCTCTAGCCTCTTATTGGCTAACTCTCACATATTTGTTTAACCCATTTCTAATAATCTGTGTGTTGCCACTAGTCGTGGCTTACTGGGAAAGATTCAGCATCTCTGACCTGGCAGGCTTCATGGCGGCAGCTTTCCTGGCTCTGTCCCCTTCCCAGCATTCTCTTCTCTTTATCCTGTCTATCTAAGTCCTGCCCTATCAGAAGGCCAAGGCAGATTCTTTATTAACCAATAAAAGCAACCCAAATACAGAAGGACCCTCCTACACCACTCCCCCACCTCCCATTCCCTCCACTTATGCCCACACCCCACCCCCACATCCACTACTCAGAGAGGGTAAGGCATGTTGCTTTGGGGAATGTCCAAGGCCCTCCCTACTGTATCTAGGCTGAGCAAGGTATCCATTCAAAGAGAATAAGTTCCCAAAAAGCAAGTACAAGCAATAGGGATAAATCCTGGTGCCACTGGCCCCTCAGTCTGTCCCGGCCATGTAACTGTCAACCATATTCAGCGGGACTAGTTTGGTCCTATGTTTCTTCCTTCCCAGTCCAGCTGGAGTTGGTGAGCTCCCATTAGCTCAGGGAGACTGATTCAGTGGGTGAACACACCATGGTCTTGACCTCTTTGCTCATATTCTCATTCCTCCCACTCTTCAACTGGACTTTGGCAACTCAGTCCTGTGTTCCAGTGTGGGTCTCTGTCAGAATGACTAATATCAAAAACACCAATGATAATAACTCTTTTTAAATAGTTGAACTTTAAGATATTTTGACACATAGTAACAAACAGTAGAAGACAGTGTAGCTCTGGGTTTTATACACTATCATTTCACTACTCAAAAGCACTATTCCTCCCCACAGCACAAGTATCCTCAAATTACACAGATTGTTTAAATAGACTAAACTCAAATGACATTGAATCCACTAGACCAGTGTCCAAATAGGTAGCCAAAGTCAAAAGCAACCTTTGAAAACAAAGGTGAAAGGGTTCACAATATTGGATGGAAGGCTGCACTATTTTGGAAATGAGATTACAGTTTGGCCAGGTGATTTGTTTCCATGAAAACTCCCTAAAAACACTGATCAGCTAGCTTTCCTAGTCTAAACTAGTTTATGGTAATATATGCTGCGGCTATTGCAAGGATTTGTTATATTATTCCTTTTGTTTAATGCATGGGTTTTTCTTTTTCTTTGAATTTACATAATGTATGTTGGAATACATTAATATGTCCTTGGGATTGTTATTAACATAGTTTAATATAGAATTAACTGAGCTTAATATAGTGTTATGCTTTATACCAAATAATGATATCTGATAATGTCATCCGCAGACAAAAATGCAAACCTAATGTCTTCGGGAAAGGATAGAATTACAAATGCTTTAATGCTTTCAGGCTTCACTTACACATCGACTTTATTTTGTCTTTTAATTACTCTGTGTCTCAGCCAGTTTATAAGACCTGTCAAAGTCTGTGTGTGATTCCACTTGTATATGCCTTTAAGGTTATTCTGTCCACTCTTCTGAATCCAATTCCCCAAGACAGGAAAATTAGAAATAAAGAGAAAGTTGAGTTTTAAATGCATATAAAATGGAGACATTAAGTTTAAAAATAAGACACTATAGGACAGGGCTGCCAACAGAAACTCTTGGGCAGAGGAATTAAGGGAACCAAGAGAGAAAATGGCCTTTGTTTGTCTAGCTCAGAACAAGAGGAGCAGAGAGACTAAAGAATTTACTACCTCTTCACTAAGTGTCATTTCATGGTGTTCTTGGCTGAAATTGCAGAGTCTGGATCCAAAAAGTAAAAAAGAGTAAGGAGATATAAATTATGCTTTGTTGATAATAGAGAGTATCCGAAGAAAATGAGCTGTAGTAGAACCTGCTCAAACATTCCAACTCTATAAAGAATAGTATGGTAAAGAGGCAAGATGAAGAACCATGTGTACTGTAACTTCAAGGTTCACTGCAGAAAACAGAGCTGTCACCAAGACACCTATGAAGGATTACTGAGGACTGACTGGCCTGGCTACTCTCTTGGTGACAGAGGAATTTGGAAACTACAGAAGCAATAGTCTGTCATTGACTGTTTCTGGCTCTCCAACGCTTCCACAGAGAGCAGATAACAGAATGGACAACAGCATTCATCTGGAGATAGGAAGCAGGGCAGGGGGAGGAAACAGTGTCCATAAAGGGGGAGGGAACATCATTCATCTAAGGATGTGTGAACTCAGATGAGCCGGTCTAGAGGGCCTGTCCTAAGGCACGGCAAAAGTGGACATAATTGGGCTGTGTTGCTGATCATGTTATTAAAACCAACAATAGAAGCGAAGAACAATCGAAAATAAGGATTCTCTAAAATAATTGCTAAAAAATCAGTGAAAAGATATGAAAACTGATCAAAATCTTCTCAGATCAGGAAATGAAAATTCACTTATGACCATTTGTTAAACAGTTAAAAGTATAGAAAATCATACTATTAAAATAGCCTAAAGTATAAAAAGTGGCATGTAACCAGTGTTTCTAAAGAAAATAAATCTAAAAACATGTATAACTAATAAAATTAAACAAAGCTTATCTATATTAATAACTCAAAAGAATCTGCACTGTTGAGAGTTCTCTGTTTAGGTCTGTACTCCATTTTTTTAAATTGGATTATGTGTTCTTTTGGTGACCAATTTCTTAAGTTCTTTGTATATTTTGAAGATCAGGCCTCTGTCTGATGTGGGGTTAGTGAAGATCTTTTTCCATTCTGTAGCTTGTCATTTTGTCTTGTTGACTATGTCCTTTGGTATATATCCAAAGGATGCTCAATTGTGCCACAAGGACATGTGCTCAACTATGTTCATAACAGCTTTGTTTGTCATATTCAGAACCTGGAAACAACCTAAATGCCCCTTGACTGAAGAATGGATAAGGAAAATGTGGTACATTTACACAATGGAGTACTACACAGCAGAAAAAAATAACGACATCTTGAATTTTGCAGGAAAATGGATGGAGCTAGAAAACATCATTTTGAGTGAGGTAACCCAGACAAAGAAAGACAATAATCACATGTACTCACTCATAGGTGGTTTTTAAACATAAATCAAAGAAGACCAGCCTACAAACCATAATCCCAACGAACTTAGACAAAAATGAGGACACTAAGAGAGACTTAAATAGATCTAATCTACATGGGAAGTAGAAAGTAGAAAAAGACAAGATCTCCTGAGTAAATTGGGAGCATGGGAACCTTGGGGAAGGGTTGAAGAGGGGAGGGGAGAGGCAGGGAGAGGAGCAGAGAAAAATGTAGAGCTCAATAAAAATCAATATAAAAAGAATAAAAAAAAGAATCTGCACTGTGTTGATTGGGAACCACTAAAATTATAAACAATAACCTTGCAAGCTGGGAAAAAGAGTCTGAAAGAAGTTTGTGATCTCCTCTTATGAAAGACTCAAATTAAGCTCAAAACTAAAACTATATGATTTGAGGTTTAAGAAAAATTTCAGAAATCACAGTAGAAAGCTGGAAATGAAGTCTGCAGTCCAGCTGATGGTAAATTTCAATGTGTGATATGTTTTGTTTGCAAATTCTTTACAGTGGAAATGAATTTCACAGAGCAAACAGCATCACAAAAACTGAGAGTTCAGATGCCCAAGGAAAGTAAAGGAGTAGCAGAAATGTAAAAATGGAACACTAATTATTTAAAACAAAAACCATGATCCCTACTGTATGCAGCTCAATATTTGCAAGTGCTGTGTACAGTAGGTGTTGCGGGTTTAGTAGGAAATAGTTATCATCAGTGATGGAAGGTCTCAGTGCTAAGTGGACTCATGGTACTTACCACCCCTTCAGCTCACTGCACTGGGACTATATCTCCATCATTGTCATTTATCTGAGAAGATACAGCTTTCACACAACCTAAGACAAACAGGTTTATTAATCACAGACAGACAGCAAATAGGGAAGACTAATATTAGAAGTAAGGTGTTGTTCCCTAAGGTACAGGAAGATATCCACACCAAGCAGTTACTTCACTGAATGCCCTAGGTTTAGTACTTCAGGTACAAAAGAACCAGCACTGAAGGATCTCCTATTTCCAGGAAGGTCTGTAGCAGACCCAAAGGTGTCCCCACCAGTCCTTTTTTGTATCCAGACATTACATTTCTGGAGTGTTTTAAAATAAAGAAATGAAAAATATAAATAAATAACCTCAATGATACTAATCCTGTGGGAGCCAACAGAAGTGGATCCTTTCCACCTTGACTAAAGGTCAGAGAGTTTAAGCCTATACTTCCTCCTTTAAGGTTATTAACAGGAGATTTGACTTAAGATATGGCCACTAACAAAGATATCTTGACCTAGGGTATGGTTATTTGTTGTTTGGGGTATTAAGATGGCCCACATAAGTGGATTTATTCCACCTTGACTGAAGGTCAGAGAGTTTAAGCTTATTGTTGTCCCTTCAAGGTTATTGACAGGAGATTTGACTTAAGGTGTGGCTACTAACAAAGTTATCTTCACCTAGGGTGACATTATTTGGTGTCTTGGGTATTAAGATGGTAATAACTTTGTTTCTTGTATCATGGTAAAAAAAATATTGCTTTCTTCCCCTCTTGTGAATTGGGGTAGGTAAAGATCCATAAGAAATAAACATGGGTGCTTGTAGTGTTCACTGCATTGTCCTCCAGGTACTATCCTATGTCTCTGTATTTCCTTTATATCTCTTTTTATTCTGTCTAACATTTCAAATCCTCACATCTCTATACAGAAACATATGAACCCATCAAGGTTGGACCCCAACAGATGTGACCCCAATGTGTGGCTACAACAGATGGTGCCCAATGTGGGGCTCATAACAGATGAACTATGACAGAGGGTACACAACATGGGACCCCAACATAATCCTCTAGGCATTTTGGTTCAAAATCCAAGGAGATGTCATTTCGCCCATTTAGAAAAGCTGTAATTAAGAGAAACAAATGTTGGTAAAGATGTGAAGAAGAAGAAACCTTTGATGTCATTGGTAAACTAAGCTAATACAAGCACCGTGGCAAACAGGGAAATGTTTCAGCAATTTATTGAACTCATAACTACCATATGATAACTCACTTCTCTATCATCTATCTATCTATCTATCTATCTATCTATCTATCTATCTATCTATCTATCTGTATGTCCTGTGTGTGTGTGTGTATTTATAGAGAGATTATCTGTATTCTCATGTTTGTTGCATTACTATTATTCAAAGAATCCAAGATTCAGATCCAATCTATTTGCCTAGTGACAATAGCTGAATAAGGTATGTTATATTTACAAATATAGTGTTATTCTCAAAACTTGAAAATCAAAGAGAATCTCAGTTTTGATGCTGAAGATGAACTAAAAGCCATGTGTTATGGAGATTAAGCCAGACATGGAAAGAGAAATAGTACCTAACCTCTCTTAGATGAGGAATTCAAAAGCAGAAGAGCCCAGAGAAACAGAGTAAATGGTGGTTCCAGCAGGTGAGGTTGAATAAACAAGGATTTAGCAAACTCTGTTAAGTCTGAAGAACTGTGCAGACTATTGCCCACAACTATTAAGACATTATTTTGAATTAACATTAGCAATAAAAATGTTATTGAGTATCACCATAACTCCAAGGCTAAGAATTCTGGTAGAATACTTTAAAGAAAGAACTTTAACTTTAAGCCTCTTTTAATTAACCATACACATGTGTTGACTTCCTGGTGTAATGTTGGTAATAAATATTTCAGTGTAATATCTTCAGTTGATCAACCTAAGCAAATTATTTTGGTGCACATCATGACAAAGTGCATAGACTAGATGGATTAAACCACAGGCATTTCTTTCTAACAGTGTTGTAGATGGAAGTCTCATATCAGGATGGCAGCAAAGATGAGTTCCAGTGAGGGTTCTCTCTGTGGCTTCAAAACAGTCATCTTCTCATTGTGTGCACACGTGGTTGGAAGAAAGAACTCCACTGAAGTCTTCTTACAATGTAGTAAGTCCTGATGGGACCTCTACCCGCATGACTTCATGTAATCTCAACTATTTCTCTAAGTTCCCACTTTTATAATTCATCACTTTGAGAGTCAGGATTTCAACATATGATGTACATGCACATACATACACACACACATATATGTATGTACTTGTGTGTGTGTATCTTAACTAACCAATATATTGTGTTATGAATATGAATATATACATACATTGTATATGTGCATTTAAGTGTCTTGTGTTTAGTTTTGATTTTATGAAGTTCAGCCTAAACATTTATAAGTACATAAATGAAAAAAATTGAATGGCAGTAATACAAACAAGATGGAAATCTCTGTAAATTCAAAAAAATCAGTACCACTCTCACACCAAAACAATTTTAAGGCTATAGAATGTTGTGGGAAGTTCTCAGCTTCACAAAGATGAAATATAAAATCAGTTTCTGGGTGTGAAAGAATCTACAAAGTGTTGAATTAGCTTCATGACCCACAGAACATGCTTAGGTGTTGTCACTGTATCTGGTAGGACTGTTGTCATGGTTAAAATCTGCTGTCAGCTTGACACAAACAGGGAGTAACCTGGGAGGAGCTAAACTCAATTGAAAAATTGCCTAGTGATTTGTGAACGTATCTTCGAAGCATTGTTAAATGGTAATTGATTTGGGCTGGTTCATCCCATTGTGGGTGGTGCCATCTCTAGGCAGGGAGGCCTCGGCTGTATAAGAAAGATACAACCATGTACAATGCAGCTTTGTTCATAATAACCAGAAACTGGAAACAACCTAGATGTCCCTCAACCAGAGGATGGATAAAGAAAATGTGGTTCATTCACACAATGGAGTATTACTTATCTGTTAAAAACAATGCCATCACGGTATTTGCAGACAAACGTATGGAACTAGAAATCATCCTGAACGAGGTAACCAAACCCAGAAAAACAAACATGGTAGGTATTTACTTACACATGGATATTAGCAGTTAAATAAAGTTTAATTATGCTATAATTCACAGACCGGAGAGGCTAAGTAACAAGGAGAGCTCGGGGGACATGGGGGAACACATGGATCTCCCTGGGGAAGGGAAATAGAATAGATTTTCTGGGTGGACTGGGAGTTGGTGGGGATGGGAACAGGAGGGATCAAGCGGGGCCAGGAGCACAACATGGATAGAGAAAGTACTGGGAGAGATGATAGAAATGGGGGGGAGTATTTGGGAGCGATGTAAAAACCTAGTACAATGGAAATTCCCTGTGATCTACAAGAGTTAACCTAGGGAAGTCTCCTAGGAATGGGGGATACAGATGCCAAACAGGCCATCTTTCAAGCAAGGCTCCTAGAAGCAGAACTGAGACATCAACCACAAAGCCTGTAACACGGGGCTGGGGCAATAGGGGAGCAGAACTTGTGGCAGTGGCCAACCATAGCTTTGCCAACTTGAAGCCCATGCCATGACAGGAGCCCAGGTCCATGTCTGATACTGCCTGGATGGCCAGGAACCAGAGGCCGGACAGTGCAGAGACCCAGAATAGAACCAACTATCTATCCTGACAAGACCACCAACAACAAAAATCATACTGCATAGCCTGATTGCCATCAGGGAGGCATTATCCAGCAACTGATGGGAGCAAATGCAGAGACCAGAGACAAGAGCCATAGCGACCCCACAGAAGGGGAGGAGGGAAGGACAACATGAGAGTATGGCCCATAGAATCAACTAAGCAGGACTCATAGGGCTCACATTGAAGTAACAAACACAGACCCTATGTGGGTCTGAGCTAGGTCCTCTGCATATATGTTATGGTTGCATAGCTTAGTGGTCTTGTGGGACTCCCAACAATGAGACCCTTTTCCTCCTACTGGGTTGCCATGTCCAGCCGTGATATGAGTGAGGCTCTGTTAGGCTATATTAGGAGGTTGCTTAAAGGTAGATATCTCCGGGAGGCCTGCTCTGTTTTTTTTTTTTAAAGGGAAATGGAGAAGGAGGAGGAGATGATTTGGGGGGGAGATGGAGTGGGGAGAGGGATTGGCAGGAGTGGAGGGAGGAGAAACTGCTGGCCAATGAAATATATGAGAGTAGAATAAAAGGGGGGAGGGAGAAAAGAAGGAAGGAAGGGAAGGAGGAAGGGAGGGAGGGAGGGAAGGAGGGAGGAAGGAGGAAGAAAGAAAGGAAGCAGAGCATGCCAGAGGGAACAAACCATGAGCCATGCTGCTGTCTGGTTTCTGTCTTCAGACTCCTGCCTTGAGCTCATGCCCTGGCTATCCTGGATGATGAGTCTGTCCCAGGTGTTAGCTGTCACGTCTCAGACCCTGGCTTCTCCTCCTGCTGCTTAGAACTCTCAGACATTGGTGTTGATGAGATCTGTGTGGTCTGGTACAGTTTCATCAGCACAGGACCAGGTTTTAATATCATTTGAGGCTTCGAAAGAAAGAGCTAGTGAAGTGTATTCTTTTTACAACACAGAAATCTGAAATTGGACCTTATATTAAATAAAATTGTTAAAACTGCAGATTTGTAAGGTAAATGAAAGCCATAAGTTTAGCCTCCAGCGGAGCTGCCAGGCAAGCCGGGAAAAAGTGGCTCCTGTGGACGCTTGCCTTTAGGCAAAGTCTTTTGTTAGAACGAGCAGCTGAATTGCCCACAGGCTCTATGAACAACTGCAAAAGAGACCAAGGTTTGACTACTGAGCCCATTTTTCTCTACAACTTCCCTCCTGAATTGTGGGCTAAAATAAAGTTATAGCCCTGAGAAAGAAAAATGTTCACGTTCTACCACTTTCAACTTTAGAAACGCCAAGCCAGTACCAACTCGTTGCAAAGGCTTGTGTTAGAAGTGAAGGGGGGAAAGGAACACATCCTCTCTGATTCCTGTATCCTCTGTGATTTCAGCACTCTTGCCTCCACTTGCCTCGTGATGAATTAAACCATCCTTGCAGCTGAGCAGGCTGGGAAACTTGTGAATCAAAAGCCATGACTAAATTATGACATACACGCAAAAGTGAATTTTTGTTTTCTAACCCTACTTCACAATTCATTTGTTTTAGAGAACACGTAAAATCCGAAACATATTCAAGGTTCCTGTCCTCCCAGAAAAGAACAGACTAGAATGTGGCCCCACACGGCCGCTGAGAAAATTAACTTGTGTTGGATGGAGCTCGTACAAAGAAATCCTGTGCTTTCATGTTGGGCTTGTTATCTAAGGTGTGTTTTGTTTGCTCTGTGTTCCAAATGTAGAAAGCAATGCTAAGAATGGATAGAAATGGTAAATTACAGATGCCAAAAATTCTGTTGCAATGGCTAAAGGGAAATACACAGGTCAATAATATATACCTGCTGAATCCACTTAGTGTTGTTTGTGTGTATCCAGGGCTGACCACTAGGTACTGGATAGCCAACTAGGGAGATCATCCCAGGAAGCCCGATTCTCCCTCTCTTAGCCATCACTACTTGCCTGCAGCTCTTTGTCTAGGTATGAAACCCCCATAATATTTCCTCTTCCATCGTAGCAGGTATAGGAGTACTGTCGCTGTTCAGATCTTCTTTTAGGCAGGTATACTATTGAGATATCATGGTCTTATCTTTCCTGTCATTTCTAGGATATACAATCCTATGGAAGACTTCATGGTCCTCTGGCTCTTCCAGTCTTTTCAGCTCCTCTCCTGGATGCTCCCTGAGACTTTGGTGCAGGAGTTGTGTTGCAGTTGTATTTCCTGGGTACAGCAGAATCAGTTTATCTCTGCATTTTGACCAGTTGTGGTTTTCTGTGATGCACTCAGTCTCTTGCAAAAATGAAACTACTTTGATGAGGGATGAGGGCTACACTTATCTGTGTGTATAAGGGCAAGCATTAGGCTACAGTTTAGGAATTGTGCTGGTCTAGTAAAATGGAAGTAGTAGGCTCTCCTCTAAAATCTATGATCTTATTAGCCCTAGGTTCTTGTCTAGGTTTCTAATACTGGACATGATTTCCTTCTTGCTGAGCAAGCCTCAAATCCAATTAGACTGCTGTTTGTTACTGCCAAGATATGAATACTGCCATTATACCTTTAAGGTTATCTTCCCATGGTCATCATTGTTGTAGATCTTAGGCAACAAGGCTGGGTAGGACTATTAATCTCTTCTTCTCTTGGCATCTTGCTTAACAACTTCTGGTACTATAAAAACTAGACCACAGGAAGGCAGCTTCCAGGTCAGATTCAGCACACATCTGAATCATGTTTCTGGCGATGTCAGCAACAAGACTTGCCTTCAACTTACTTTGGGGGGGCAATCCAGAATGACAGCAATAGCCTATATTGCATTGGGTATCCCTTGGACATTTGGACATCCAACTACTGAAAGGGAGATTCCTCAATGTCTGAATCCAGGATTTTTCTCACTCATGACATAACCTCATATTATATATATATTGTCCTTCCTCATTCTAATGGTATTTCACTGTAGTTTAGGCCATTGTCTGTGTGTGTACATGTGTGTGTGTGTGTGTGTGTGTGTGAGAGAGAGAGAGAGAGAAAGAGAGAGAGAGAGAGAGAGAGATTTTAGATAAAAAATTAAGTAATATTCCTTAAGGCTTTTCCAATCATCCTTATTGTTCTTTGTCTCATTTTTCATCCTCTCCTGCACTGAACTTTCCCCTTCCCATGTTTCCTGTTCTTCCCATTCATATCACCTGTATCTTGCTATTCTCCTTTCTTGGTCCCCTCATGGTCAAAGAACAAATTTAATTAATAAAAAAATAATTATAAATAGGACCAAGCAGGCAGAGATGGAGACACTCACGCCTGTCCAGAGCCATTTGCCCTGGGAGGGGAGGAGAAGCCACAGCACACTTGGGGCCACATCAGGCTACCAAGTGCCATTATGGTGAGCAAATATATGGTAGGGTATGGCAAAGAGGTAGGTCCATGGACCCAGACATGGCCCTGGGCTGCAGCTCAAGCCCCATGTTTCTGTGGCCCAGGTGGCAGCTCAGACCACTCCTATCTGTATGGCCCTGTACCTCCCTAGCAGTTGCATGACCTTGGGGCATCAACATAGCCTGAGATGCTGCCCTACACCCTGCTCATCCTCAAGGCCTTCTGTGCTAACAGGAATCACAGACATCAAGACAGACTGCCACTAGGCCATGGACCAACACAGCCCTTGGTATCAACCCAGATCAGATGTCACCAGGGCCACTGGCGGCAAGCAGGCCTCCCACATCAGCCCACTCCTCACCACCTTCAGCTCTTCAGAGAGAGAAAATCATTCTACCTCTTTGCACCAATCTGTTGCAAGGAGGGCCTTGCTTGTTCATCCCGGCTGCCCGGCTAGCTTAGCCCCGAAATAACCACACAGAAACTATATTAATTAAATTATTGCTTGGCCCATTAGCTCTAGCTTTTTATTGGCTAACTCTTACATTTTAATTTAACCCATTTCTATTAATTTGTGTATCATCACGAGGTCATGGCCTGCCAGCAAAGTTTTAGCATGTCTGTCTCTGGAGTCTCCATGGCATCTCTCTCCACCCTCCTCTCTCCCAGCATGTATTCCAGTCCTCCCAGCCTATTTAAGTTCCACCCTATCAATAGGCCAAGACGGGTTTTTTACTTATTAATGGTAATCACAGCACACAGAGGGGACTCCCACTCCGTGTATTAGAAGCCAGAGGCCTTGAACCTGAGCAGCAACACATTATACAATAAACATAGGCAAGCAAAGCTTTGTGGACAAAGTACATGTATACTGCATGATACACGGCAGCTTCTGATGTCCCTAAGACAAATGAAAAGGTGATGGAGAGGCAGAAAAGAAGGAGAAGCAAAATGTTTTTGTTTGTTTTGTTTCGGTTGGTTGATTTTTAAATTAATATTCTTATTTGCATTTTATTTATTTCTAATTTTTATCTTATTTTCATTTCTTTTTAGTTTTTTTGCATGGGGACACTACAAGGGTGAAGTGCAGATACGGAAGGACTGGGAAATGAGTGGGATTGGGGTGTATATTGTGAAATTCCTAAAGAATCAATTAAAAAGTTACGTTAATAATAAAAAATAAGTATAAAAAGAAAATAAAAATTTCTGGTAAATATCAATTTTTTTGAGTATTCAAGTCCGTATAATTAGTGTTAATCACTTTTAGATATTAGTTTAATTTATTCATGAGGCATCACCGAGTAGCCACCTAGCTTAAGGATGGGAGAAATAATCTCAGTTTCTATAGAGGGCGGAGTTATTTTTATGGTCACTATCTGCTACACAGTATGAAGATATTCAAACATATAGCACATTGATTGCCGTGAACAAGGCTTTCCTCACAACTCAAGCAATGTTGAGAACACTGCAAAAGTAGAGAGTAAGGCGACATAGAGGCTTTGCAGCCAGATAGCTCAGTTTGAATCCAGTTGTTGTGAGATCTATGGTGTGATAATTTTCATATCTGAATTCCTTAACTGTGAAACGATATTAAATTTAGAAATTACCTGTCATGATTATTCATGAAAGAATTAAACATTTGTGCATTTAAGACTATTACCCATTAGTATTTTATTATCTGATTAAGTTAGCAAAATCTTAGAGTGAAGACATAATGAAAAAATTAGACATATATTGCTTTGCAGTCCCAATAGCACAAATGCCATTCCTGGATTCATAATGATAATTACATCAGCATTACAGAGAAGAGTGTATTAGTTTGCCAGCACCGCTACAAATTCTGTGGCTTGCCCAGCAGACATTTATTTTCACATTCTGGAAGCAGAAGTCTGAATTACAGTCAGCAGGGTGGCTCCTTCGGTGGGCACTGAGGAATGGATCAGTTTCTGGCTCTCTCCTTGGCTTACAGATGGCTGAATTTTCCCAAGGGCATTATGTTGTCTTCTCTCTCTGTGCCTTTGTGTCCGGATTTATTGTTTTTAAAAGGAAGCTGGTCCTATAGAAGAAAGGCACACCAGAATGACTTCGCTTCAACTTAATCATCTTTTTTTGAAAAGCCAATCCCAATTGCAGTTTTATTTTTACTTCAGATTTAGATTTTCTTCAAACCACATGAGATCTCTCTGCCACCCATCCACAAAGAAAGCCCCATATTCCTAAACTGAGGACCCCAGGAGGCTAACTCCAGGGACTCTCTGAGCAGCTGGGTTTGTGGGGAGGTGTTGCCCACCTTGAGAAATGGAGCTGCAGTTATGGCCTAACCAGCACCCATAGTGCTCCTGGGAAACATCAACCTCAGGCTGTTTTTTTTTTTTTTGTTTTTTTTTTTTTAAACAAATCTCTCGCAGATGTATTATTTTTGATGACAAAAATAAAGGAGCTTCGTAAACTTCTTTTAAAATTATGAATCATATTGATTCAGCCTCAGGAATTTCTTCAGCCCATGTAGTTTTCTCCAGGGACAGGTACCTGAGGGGCTGCAGGTTAGGCCAAGAGCATCCAGAGATGTATTGGGTACATTGGCAAACACGAAGTGGGAGGTCTCAGGCTGAGACAGACTCCCTTCAAGGTGGCAGTGGTGCTGGAGGTGGGACTCCCGGGGAAGGTGGGCAATGACGTGGAGCAGAGACCCTCTGCAGCTGGCTGGGGCAGTGACTGCACCTCTAACTGCTACCACCTCAGGCCCATTCTTCCTCCAGCTGTGCGGGCTGTCCCAGCAGGCCTAACTACTGCCCGAGGTGCCCCTGCTCCCCTGGAGACAGGTCCATCTCACTTCTGTCTGTCCTGTGCTGCAAAGCCTCTCTCCCCAGTTGTCAGAAGGCACCCACCAGTTCTCGGCAGTTCCTTTCCCGCAGGCAGGAGCTACACTCCCACCGACATGGGCAGCTTACTGTACACAGCGGCTTCCCTTTTCTCCCCTGCCCAGGTTTAATTTTTTTTCCATGCTTTTGTTAGAAGAGAAATTCAAAAGTGAATCAAGACTCACGGTCGGGTCTTTTTGTGTATTTTAAAATGCCATACAAGAAGCAAAAACAAACACTACAGCCACATCTCTCACTGAAAGATGCAGACAGCAGACCTGGGTACCGCGGTTCTCACCTGAGGGGGTTTTCAGTACGACTCTGCCGCCATAGTTCCTATTCGGTCAAATGTCAAAAAATTAATCATCTCTTTAAAGTCCTTTTCTCTACAGTTGGAGAAATTCTTGATGGTTAAGAGCTGGTACTGCTCCTGCAGAGGACCTGAGTTCAGTTTCCAGCTCCCACACTGGATAACATACAACCAGTGTAAGTCCAGCTTCAATAGATCTAGCATTCTCTTCTGGCCCCTACAGGCACCATACCTAAGTGCAGGAATCTACATTTCCATAACTAAAAAATAAAAATAAATCTTAAAGAAAAAAATTCTTTCCTCCAATTAAGATAACATTTTGAGATGATTGGAGTTCAGGCTCCAGCAAGAGTGTTTGGAGGGTGGCAACTTGGCCCTAATGAAAGGAATGGACACAGGGTGCATGCCTTTAATCCCAGTACTTCAGAGGCAGAGGCAGACGATCTCAGCGAGTTTGAGGCCAGCCTGGTCTACAAAGTTAGTTCCAGGAGAGCCAACACTGTTACATGGACATGCTCTGTCAAAAAAAACAAGAGAAAGAGAGAGAGACTTGGAGTGGAGGCCAATTTGGACTACACAAAATTCTCAAAAAAAAATGGAAAGAATAGAATAAATTGTTTCTGATTAATGAGATATACTTTCTCCAACTCATTATCTGGCCAAATATAACCATAAACTATTGGTCTCCTAACTTTCACACACCCCCTCCTGCACCCCATTCCTGAACCACTCTGGGATTACAGTCATGTAACACACCAAGCATCTCTCCTCCTGGCAGCATGCTGTCTTCTTAGCTATCTCTACACTGTATTTCCACCACTGTAGCCAGTTACATAGACTCCTTTCACAGCGATCCGTTCACCCAAAAGTAATAACTTCCTGAAAAATTTAAGACCATGTTCGAGGGACACCGCACAAAAGTCCATATCAGACAGCTCAGAAACTATTACACTAAGGAGCTCCTATGATTTTTCATAGATCCAGATTAAAACAGAGAAAGCAGAGGAGTAATGCAAAATACCAACTCTAGTATTTCCCTTCAGCCACTTACTTCCTTTTATATGGGTGGTGGCTTAAAAGATTAAGTGACTGTTTCAAGCTGGAAATTTGTTTACTTTTCTAAACTGAAATTAAAGAAGTTCACGTAATAATCTATTATTTGGAAGTATGTAAAGAGACATTATTGAGGTTAATTCAGCAAAGACTGGCCTGACAACACCCGTAAGTCCCCACAATGGCGTGAGCTAGTGATCTCAACGTTGGGAGCAGGAAATGGGCAGATCCCTGGAATTCACTAACCATATAGAATAGTGTGAGGATCTGTGTGAGATGCTTCTCTCAAACATCAAGGTGGAAATAAGTACCTAAAGAGCTCTGGAAGTTCTGTGAGATCCTCATATACATACATGTGCCTGCATACCCACCCATACCTGCACCCATAAATGAACAAATAAATAAGTGAAGTTCTCTTTAACCTTCTTTGCTCCAAAAACATCTGATACATTAAATCATGAGAGAAAAAACATCTAATTAATTGGCTATACTTGACACCACACAATTGTAGCAACATCATCAGCTTTCTTAATTTGTATTCACGATTTCAACATTGAACCATTTAGGGTCAGGGAAATGACTCATTGGGAAATGTCCTTGCTGCATAGCTTAATGATCTGAGCTTGATCCCACTAGGGTCCATATGGTGGTAGCCCTCTGACCTCAACATGTGTAGTGGGAATGGTGTCTCACACACACACACACACACACACACACACACACACACACACACACACACATACACACACACACAAAATAAATAAATAAATAAATAAATAAATAAATAAATAAATAAATAAATAAATAAATAGATGTAAAATAAATAGTGCTGCTTGTTAAAAGATGAGCATAATTTGGCATGGTATAACCTATATTCAACCATTAAGAAAGATCTGACAATAAAACAGTGTTAAGTGTGTGACTTAGGAGGGTGAACTGTCTATTCAGGCACCCTGCCTGTGGCTTTGGGATCTGCTTGAGCGCATTTTCCCTTCTGCCACTTTGAGCAACCATCGGCGATACATGCAGTTTTCTTTGTAGGAGATGCAGACATTCAATCAAACAGATTTATTTTCTGTATAATGGTAATAGGTCTTGAGACAAAAAATAGAGTAGTTGTGGATAATGGTGAGGAAGACTCAGAGACAAGATATTTGGAAGAAGTAATAAGCAAAGGGGTAAGGAAAACGGTGAGTATCATGTCAATGGCAACCGCATCAAATCTAGGAGAAATGTCCATTGAGAGAGCATGTGATCTATGCTGAGGTTGGAGGTGAGTATTAGGTCAATGGCAACAGTATCAGATCTGTGGGAGAAATGTCCATAGAGAGTTTGCAATCTATGCTGATATAGCAGTATGCCTAGTATCCTAGAGGATACGAATGAAAATCACAAGAACAGAAAACCAACGGCAATGAAGCTGTGTGACTTATAAACCGGCAAGCGTGATTTCTCATTTCCCTGAGTGAACACAGAACCTCAGAATGCAGAACAAATAAAGGGGTAAGGAAAGAAGTGGAGAAGGTTAGGAAGCTATAAACATAATGTGAGGGTGCGATAATAGTAGCAGAGGCAGGACTAACATGGTTAGGTGTGGAATGTTAGCAGTGGCTGGATCCTTAGACAAACAGGGTATTTCTTCATTTTAAATGTTAATGTTTTGAGAGTTTTAATTTTGGGCACTATATTTACATCATTTCCAGTCTGCCTCTTCCTCCTTGAACCTCCTTGAACTCATTCTGGGTCGTCCAACTTCTTCTTAAGCTCATGGTCTCTTCTATGATTTCTTTCGCTTCACACACACACACACACACACACACACACACACACACACACACCCCACTGAGCCCATACAGTGTTGCTCTTATATACAGGTATTTAGGAATGATCACTTGGGTTTGAGAAATCTATCAGCAGCTCCTACCGCTAGAAGACTTTCTTCTTTTCTCGGTAGTCATTGGCAGCCTGTAGCTCTTCATCTCAGGGTGGGGACTTCTGAAATCTCTCCTATCTGTAAGTTAGAACATATTATTTCGTGGCATCTGTAATCTTGCATCCTGTTTATCAAGCTAGTCATGGCTACGACTCTGTCATGTAGCCTTGTAGCATACCTTTGGAGTGTTTCGTAATTTTGGATCGTGTGTTTGCTTGCATAGAATTTTGCAGTAAGACTCATTTAGCCAACACTCATGAACCTTCCTATTTCTCACAAATGCCACTTGCCCTTTAGGTGAATGCTTCTTTTAATTTCTTGCTGTAGGAATTCAAGCATCATTTGGTTAAAGCTGCCTGAATCAAAACGAAACGGATACAAACAAAATAAACAGTAGATGTAGATAGGTACATATATCAGACCATTTCTAATATGCATCCCATGTTTCCAATAGATTAAGATGTTTCCAGCATCAGGAAATGATCAAGTTACCAGTTTCACACCATTACCAAAACCAGTAAATCTCAGCGTATATTTTGATCTGGGATATAATGGCAATAATGAGTAAAAATAGTCATAGTCATAGTCACAGTAAAGGATACAAAAATATAAATTCAAATGTTCACAGTTGGAATTCAGCACTTAATTTTCAAATACTTGTAAGTAAATATAAAATCTCTAGGCAAGCAAAGACATGAAAGAGAATGATGTAAATGTTTAACAATGGGATTTATTCTATCCTTGAAACCAGAGTCCTGCGGCCAAGAGCATGGCTTTTCATTATACTTATAGGACATCAGATAGATGTTGCAGAAACAATATATTCTCAGCAAAGCAGCTGCAGTAGCCTTGCAAGTTTCATTTCCAGCTCACAGTCTTATCTATACCCTGGCATTCTTAAAGTAGTTTGTGACTTATTAAACTCTACAAAAGTTAACAACTTCCCCAGATTTGATTAAGCTGCAGAGAACCCAGAGCTGAGGAAAAAAAAATCTAATTCGATTTTACTTTATCAATCATTTTTAGAACTGTATGCTTGCTTGTGCTGGGTTTTCAGTAGAGATATCAAAGATAATTACATTCCAACAACAAATTGTCTTTGACTCACTATTAAGAAGACCATTGTAGTTTGTGATGTCATTTTCCCCTTTTAGGGAGTCAAAAGTGTTCTGCGTGAACAACAACACAAATTATATATCATATCCAGCTTCATTTGAACTTGGTTGATGATTCAGAAAAGCACATGAGGTAGCAAGGATAGCATGTGATTTACCTTACTCTCCATGGAGTCTGTGTTTAGCACATATGTGCTATATTTGATAAAGCAATATACATTTAGATCTATCCCATAACTACTATTCTAGTATTTTCCTATGTTCATTGTAATTCATATTAATATATACAATATATTTGAAAAATTTTTCTGCATGGCACTAAGTCATTATTACACTATTTGTAATACTTGCATTTGTTGAAATCATGACCATAATTAACAAGATTATGCCATAAATACAGTGTGAAGAAGCTACAAAGAAAGGCATGCTGACAATTATACAGAGTACCACTGAGTTGGTTTCATTACAGGAGGATAAAGGCGTATTATCTATGACAGCCCAAGTAAATTCGAAATTTGTTACATTGTTCTATGTTTACTAACTTTTTCCTCTCCAATACGGAAAATAAGTATTGTTTCTTAGCCAATTTCTACAAAATGTTATAAATTCCCACCTAATTCTCAACTTGTTCATCTGTTATTCTTGTACTATTAGCTACTATCACCTTTGTTCAGTAACTCTATCTGTCAGTATTATAGATAATACTCTAGGTAACCTGAAAAGCCAGGTAAAGACTGCTGACTTCTCCCAATAGCAGCCACGCATACCTGGCTTCCAGGCTATCATTGCACTGATCATGCAGTTTTGTAGAAAAAGGAGGCAATAAACAACATAGTCTCCCATGTCTTGTATTTTGCAGGGGTATAATTTTTTTTGACATTTTTAGCTCACCAATAAAGCCAAGCTCAAATATTTTGATAATTTAGAATATTATCACTTCATATATTTTAAAATTTGAGAGTAAAAGCATTGCTCAGGCAGAAACTAGTTTATAAATCTGAGAGTAGTAGCTCAACCTATAATCATAGCACTCAGGAGGTCTCAGAACCATAGCTGGAAGTTTGAGATAACCATAGGTTGTAGACTGGTCTAGAATGACATCCTACCTCATAAGCAAATAAATAAATATTAATGAATACATTATTTCAAGGATGAGGTTTTTTTTGTACATTGAGTTGTAGATATATGCAATATATAGAAACATGTTATTAATTTTTCAGATTTTATTCCTGTTATTCTTTTTAATATTTTTCATAGCTTGAAAGAAAAAAAGGTAAGCTAAAATAAGCTTGAAACTGTATTTGATAAAACCCTTTTAGATCCTGGTAAAAAAAAAAGTAATGTTTAGATTTATAATTAGAGTAAGTTCTCTTTCACTTTTTCATACAATTCTTCACAAGACTGTGTATTGACCTAGAAGGCCTTTGGCTTCACATTGCTTGTCAATGTTATCTCAATCATTTCTATAATGAAGAGAAAATTGTAACAGTTAAAATTTTACCTTGATTGCATTTCCGTTTACTTTAATGACTATTAGATATTAATTTCAAACTCATTCAGCTCCACGATAGTTGAGATGCCCCACTGCAGCTGTGCAACTACTTTGCTATAGCCAAACTTTTGTTTCACCATGATTTATCTTCAAAATTTTTGTTTCTCTCTCAGAGAAGCCCTCCCCATTGCAGCAATAAATTTCCACCCCCAAACCCATCATTCCCAAGACAACACTGTATTTCTTCTAAAACGTAAATGCCACATGCTAGAGCATCTAGGGTCAGATGTTCTAAAAACATTGCAATAGCAGCTTTATAGCATTTCAATACACTTATGGAAAATTCAACAGTATATGAAATAGAAATTTCTTTTGTAGAAACAGAAAGCTTTGATGAAGAATTGAGCCCAGTTTGTATGATGAAAAGTATCAATACTAAGGCTAAAGCAATGACGTGGAAGGACCCGAATTCAGAAGCCCAGCATTTATATAAAAGTGAAGTGCACTGAAGTGCGCTGGGATAGGCTTGTAACCCAGCACTGTGTAGAAAGACAAGTGAATCATGGGAGCTTGATGGCAGTCCTATTAGGCTGCAACTACTGCAGCATTTGCTGTGCTCAAATTTATTAGATCTTGTTTCCATTATTATATATTAAAATACAAAATGCTGCATATTCTAGCGTCCTAGCCACACCCTAACAATTAATATAATGTAAATGTTGACTCTTCCTTTTTGACATTTTAAACATCCAATTAATCTCTCATGAGCAAGAAGTTGTTATTGCCCAAGCTACATTAGTACAGAGACCAATATAGGGAGAAGAAAAACAAAGCTTCATTGTCTAACAGCTGCCTAATTAGGGAGTGGAGCACTTGCATCAAGTGAGGCATGGAAATAGATTGCACAGCATTTCCACGGGAAGCACATTATTTATCAATAAGGGCACTAAATGCTGCTTTGAAGGAAGGCTCACCAAAGCTTAGCTGAACTTTGAGCTGTTCGTTCTTCTTTTTCTTTTTAAGTAATTTAAATGGCAGGACATATCAATGTTACCATTATAGCGTCTATTAAGTTAAGCAATTCATTATTTCCCAAGCGGGACCTGGAGGGAGCAGGACTCAGTGACCATAAAACTTGATTCTTGTAAAGTTTCATTTTCAGAAGCACACCATAAATTGCTAGTTTTAATGAAGAGTCTGTGAAATGCTGGGGGAAAAAATGCAAGTTTGCAGGCACCACTGGAATCTACAGATGAGCTGTGTTGCCTGCCTAACAAATAGAGGATGCTATATTCTGTGCTCATCTTTATATCAAAATGAGAAAGGGAAAGTTCCATATGGATAGCTGGGCTTAACTTATCAATACTACTTTTAGTTTTGTGAGCAAAGAAACTCTTACACTTTAATGATAATCAAAATAATCATCTTTCAGATGTGCTTGTAAGATCAAGGACAAGAAGCCTGACAAGAAAAAGCCATTGTTCTACCATTTAGGAAATGGTAGATGACATTTAACTTTAGGTAGACGTGAGGGATTCATCTGAACAATAGAAACAATGACATAAATCAACCTTTGTAGTTTTAGAGACAGGCTGTTATATATATCAACCTACCAATTTCCCAATTAAGATTTTGCAGCGGTAAAGCAAACAAAATAAATAAATACAAATAGTGCTCTTTAACCTGCAGACCTCACATATGGCACTTCTACAGCTTGCCCTTTACTTATCCTCTTCTTTAGTTTTCACTTTGGTCTATTTCTGAAGATCTTGATTCATTTATTTCTTACACAAAGTAACTTCCTTTGAAGTTTCTTTTATGGATATTTGTGTGTGTGTGTGTCATCTGTAAATGTCTTTACTGTCAGAAGTTTAAGGTAAAATATATCGCCTATTATATTCTACGAGTGTAGCCAATTCATGGTAAAGACCATAAACTGAACTCCTCTTAAAAATATAATCCAGATTAAGCATTCAACGAGGCTAATTGACTGCTGAGAACATCAGCTGTTACGGAGAGCTCGAACGTTGCATGCCTAGACCCAAATGATCTTGTGTTGCCTCAGCCCTAAAGTGCCATTCACTGCCCATTTCTGTGTGTGACTTTACAGCCTTGTGACTATTTCCGTCAAATCCTTTTGGGAATGTACAAACAGGCCCCTAACTTTCACCCATCCAAAGGCTAAGAAAGTCATCAGATAGCATCTGAGTACTAAACCACATGTTTTCCTGGCATCCTGTGCCCTGCCTCCCTCATATTCCTGCCAATGTGAGTGAAAAGTGTCTTGATTAGGGCATTCTTTGTTCTGATGTGTGTGTATGTGTGTGTGTGTGTGTGTGTGTGTGTGTGTGTGTGTGTGTGTGTGTGTGTGTATTTTATAAACCTGTTACCACGGAGGACAGTATTTGGGGTATCCAGAATTTTTGTTACTGGGCTGTAGAATTCATTTATAGAATAGACTCTCTTACTCCCTTTGAGGTGAAAGCCCTGGTTTATGTACCAACAGACAACTAAAACTATAATTCTTCTTTCAAAATATTACATTTCTCTACAGAATTAAGTGCCCATAGGGACAATAAGCAGCAGATATTGAAATGTGAATAACTCGTATTTAAGAGCACAGTCCACAGTTTACAAAGTGTGCCATAGCAGCTGTCCTTGCTTTCGTTACTAAGACTCCTGGCTGCTAAAGCCGGGAGGCACTTCTCTCCCGGCATGCCTACCTTCTGAACCGCCAACCCAAGCTGTGGATACTCACTTCACCTGACCTGACTCTCCCTCACACTTGAGCAGCTTCCAGCAAAGGGACCTGACACCTAGACACCTAGAAGGCTCCCAGGGTTACTTCTTCCATTCTAGAACAGAATGGAAAGAAAATTAGGGGGAAGGACAGCTCTCTTCACTCCGTGGCCCATTTCCTCACCCTTCCATTGAAGGTGGCTCTCTGACCACTGATGACCTTCCTGCCACAGGTAGAAAGCCTGGCTCTATATTGAAGAGCTCCCTTTGGACACCCCCAAGCTGATGCCCGATTGCGGTAGTTCTACTGCTAAGGCAGCCATGGTAGTACTGGGCTGTGCTTAGGCCATTTCTGCCCTTGACAGAGCTTCGGGGGTGCTGCCTGAGTGTGTTACTGGAAGCCGTTTCGGGAGCAAAGCACATCAAGTCTCTTGATCGGCGGGGTCAGCTCTTGATTCCGATTAAAAAAAATGCTCTCAAAGTCTCACTGAAAGTTCATCTTATTTCATAAGGACTTTTCTTTTAAAATACTCTGGTATGATGACCGACAGACTACTGTGGCTCTGAAGAGGACAGTAGGTAAAGGTTGTGCAGTGAGAAACACAGAGGCACGAATGCTAACAGAGGACCCATTTAATTTTCAAGGCATGCTTATAAAAACTACAGACATTTGACAGTGAAAGAACTATGTCACTTGGAATTGTGTACGTGTGTGTGTGTGTGTGTGTGTGTGTGTGTGTGTGTGTGTGTGTGTATGAATCCCTGTACAGAGAAACAGATAAGCAAGAGAGGGAAAAAGAGAGACAAGGGAAAAAGGGGAAAGAGTAAAGAGAGAGGTAGATACAGATAGAGCTATAGAGCCAGAGAAAGCCAGAGAAACACAGAAGGGAGCAGGGAGAGTTGCGTTACTATCCATAGCAATAGTTCCCAACCTGTGGGTCATTACCCTTTTGACAAACCTCTGTCTCCAAAAATATTTACATTATGACTCATAACTGTAGAAAAATTACAGTTATGAAGTAAGAGTGAAAATAATTTTATGGTTGGGGGTCACCACGACATGAGGAGCTGTATTAAAGAGTTCCAGCATTAGGAAGGTTGAGAACCACTTATCCATGAGCTGGTGTTCACTAGAGACATTTTTATGTCCTCACTGGGAAGTCTTACCAGAGTGTATTTCAAAGCCGAGTGCTAGGGTTCCTCTCACTGAATCATAATGTAAATTGAAAGCATTACAAGTCAGCTTTTCAGATATTGCTAAATGCTTCAAAGAAACTAAAATGAAAAGTGATGGGTTTCAAAATAGATAGATCTATTTTTAATATACTCAAGTAGGAATCAAACACCTGTCATGGTAACAGTTAATCGTCCATCTTAGTGAAAACCCTTGTGGAAAAGTGAATGGAATGTTCAAATTTTGATCAAGTATGTACATGATATTTTCATAGGCTGCAATGGGATATTTTTACTTGACATAAAACAAAACAACCTTATCTCCTTTGTCTGTTATTATATTCTGACCTGCTGTGCACAGGATAAAAGTATCTGAACTTCCTATTTGTCCTTCTCTTCAAATTTGCTTTATCTAAAAATATATCCTTGGATAGATAAATACTTAGGAATTTACTTAAACCGTGATCTATATACGCTTGCACTCTAAAAATGAAGATATTGCTTAATTTGAAAACTGTCTTAGCTTCCTTCCCTTCTTCTATCTCTAATAGAGTTAGGTCATTATCTATAACTTCACTGTGAGCAGCTTTAAATAAATTTATTGGACAAATATAGATAGTGTAATTGCACACTTATTTTATTCTATCAAGTATGCAGCATGTCATGGCAGGCACTGTTAGTGGTTTATATTGCAACAATTTTCCCCATTTTTGTTCTGTTTACAGAAATCTAATTCTATCTTCTTCTGAAAACTGGAGCAGTAATAGCAGTGCCTTGTGAAGTTGAAGATTACAAGAGTTTAAATGTATATAATTCCCAGTACAGTGTCTGATAAACAGGAAATACCTGCTTGTGATAGTCAATACTGTTGGTGAATCAATTACTATTAAAATTATTTTGGTCTCAGAGTACTAGGCCAACCCCACAGGGCAAATAAGAGGATAGCATTACCTTTACCAATAATTGGCTGGTGAATAAAATGTTATAGGATGACTACTTTGAAAGTAGAATTGCTTCTTGGAGTATACACATGCTTGCAAGTACACAGTCAATTGCAGTAAAATTCAACCTAAACAAATGTTATAGGAAAGTATTCAAGCTATAGAAAAATCTGCACAGGGACTGAACAGATGGCTCAAGGGTTAAGAGCACTTGCTGCTCTTTCAGAAGATCCAAGTTTGGTTCTCAGGACCCGCCTGATAGCTCACAACTGACTGTGACTCCAGCTCCAGAGGATTTGATGTCCCTGTTATCTCTTGTTTTATATCACCTTGACACAAGAGAGAATTACCAGAGAGGAAGGAGCCTCAGTTGAGAAAATGCCTCCATGAGATCCAGCTGTAAGCATTTTTCTCAGTGGCAAAGGACCCAGCCCATTATTGTTGGCAGAGGCTGTTCTTTCATTCCTGGCCACTCAGACTCAAAATAACCACACAGAAACTATATTAATTGCAATATTGTTTGCCCAATAGCTTAAGCGTATTTCTTGCTAACTTTTATATCTTAAATCAACCCATTTCTAGTTATCTGTGCATTGCCACATGCCTGTGGCTCACCAGAAAGGTTCTGGTGCATCTGTCTCCTGTGGGCGGCTACATGGCTTCTCACTGACTTCACCTTCTTTCTCTGAGCATTAAGTTTAGTTTTTCTGCCTAGCTTTACTGGGTTAAGCCACTGGCCAAAAGCAGCTTCTTTATTAACCAATGGCAATAAAGCATATTCAAAACATACAGAGGGGAATCCCATATCACCTCCCCTGGGCACTGATTTGTTGGCAGAGGCTGCTTGTTCATTTCTGGCCTCTTAGACCCGAAATAATCACATAGAAACTGTACTAATCAAATCACTGCTTGGCCTATTAGCTCTAGCTTCTTATTAGCTCTTACATCCTAAACTCACCCATCTCCATTAATCTGTGCATCACCATAAGGTTGTGGCCTACCAGCAAAGTTTCGGCTTCAGTGGCCACCAGCAGAGCCGTCTCTGTCTGCCAGTGGCTACATGGCTTCTCTTTGACCCCACCTACTCTCTATATATAGCTTTTCTAGCCTGGCTACTTTCTGTTAAGCCATTAAGCCATTGACTGAAAGCAGCTTCTTTATTCATTAACCAATAAGAGCAACACATATACAGAAAGACTTCCCACATCACATTATGGGTGGTACCATGCCTTGGCTGGTGATCCTAGGTTCTATAATAAAACAGGCTGAGCAAGTCAATAAGTAGCACCCCTCCATTACCTCTGCATAATCTCCTGCCTCCAGGTTCCTGCCCTGCTTGAGTTCCTATCCTAATTTCCTTCGGTGATAAACAGCAATGTGTAAATGTGAGTCAAATAAATCCTTTCCTCCCAAACTTGTTTTTTGATCATGGTGTTTCATTGCAACAATAGAAACCCTAAGATACATCTGCAGGCACTCCCAAACATGTGACATAAGTACAGACACACATTCATACACATAAATGAAAAATAATACAAACTTTTAATAACAAAGAAAATATTTCAGAATGTGGAACAAGGAAGAACTCCTTAATAAAAAAAATCAGAAAAAAATCATAAACTACCAAGAAAACATTCAACACCCTGACTACTGTCAAATCTAATTAAAACCCTCCCAGCAAACAAATCAACAACAGTCAATCCATTTACAGAAGAAAGTTTGGGAAAAAAAAAGAAAGAAAGTTGCAACTCATTCTATAGAGATGCCACATAGAAGACCCTAATAGATTGTAAACAACAAACAGATAATTAAGCAAAACGTATTAAGGAAAAATAAACTGCAGTATGAACGGTCAGTTTTATGGTAATCTAGAGACCGTTACTTTTTTCTACCAAGGGTGATCACATTCCTCATCTACAAATAGGCAATATGCAGGTTAAATGTCTCCCTTGTGTTTTCATTCTCTGATGTGGGATTCCCCTCTGTATGCTGTGAATAGAACAAACACAGATTCCAAGCAGTGATAAAGGAGAAAAGAAGGCAGAGTCAGGGAGATGCCATGTAGCTGCCAAAGGAGACAGAGGCCTCAGAATCTTACCAATAATCCACAAGCTTCATGGTAAAATATAAAATAATAGGAATGTGTTAATTTAAGATGTAAGAGTTATTTATTAAGAATCTAAGCAATTGGCTAAGTAGTGTTGTTATTAATAGAATTTCTGTGTTATTATTCAGGTCTAAGTGGCCGGGAAATGAACGAGCAATTGCCAACTACAATTCTCCTCTGCAGTGACTTCTGCTAAGCCTTAGACCATACATATGCAATTGGCTTTGGTGCTTCCTATACCATAGGGTCAGTTGGATTCATGTGGCTCAGCTTTGTTTCGTAAGTATGATTTTGATTGCTAATTCATCTAAAGAATTGATTCCCTTCTTCAGTGAAGAGAAATGGTTTAGTTAACCAGCTCTCCTGTGGCACACCATGCCCATCTGTGCTCTATGTGCTACCATACAGTTCGTGAACCAGGCAAGGGGCTGGAGATTGAAGCACACAAAGACACACAGACAGAAACACGGATCATCCTTGAAACAGGAATGCCCCAAGAATGCCCCCTTTATTGTGTACCAGAGCCGCTTATATATGGATCCTCAACTGATAGCCAAGCCCCAGCCAAACCCACCAGAAACCACTCTCCTGCCATCAGGAATTCCTGAGGGTCTCGTGCTCAGAGCAGCTGCAGTCTGTCTCAGAGCAGAGAAAAACAAGTTGTTTATAAGAAATTCAGGATCTGGGGGTTCACTGCTCCCAACACTCTCCCTACTTCACATTGCTATTCGTATGCTCTCCCACTTCCATTAGATAGGTGTGTTCTTTTGTTGTTGTTGTTTGTTTGCTTTTTATTTTTCAAAACAAGTTTTCTCTGTGGCTTTGAAGCCTGTCCTGGAACCTGACACTTGCTCTTGTAGATAAGGCTGGTCTTGAACTCACAGAGATCTGCCTCCCTCTGCTTTCCAAGTGCTGGGATTAAAGGTATATGCCACCACCGCCTGGTATATATGTTCATTTAATGGTGTGGGAGGTCCTTCTATCTATGTATTGCTTTGAATAAAGAAACTGGCTTGGCCTATAGCATGGGAGAAGGAAGGCAGAATTAAAGAGAAACCATGGAGCCGCCGCCAGAGACAGATGTGCTGAAACTGCTGGTAGGCCACAACCTCGTGATGATGCACAGATTAATGGAGATTGATTAAATTAAAATGTAAGAGTTAGCCAATAAGAAGCTAGAGCTAATGGGCCAAGCAGTGATTTAAATAATACAGTTTCTGTGTGATTATTTTATGGCTAAGCAGTCAGGAACAAACAAGCAGCCTCCTTACTACAATTTAATATGGTGCTTTGACTCTATTTAAAATTACTGTAGAAAATCTAGAAGAAGAAGCTCTTTCCTATATTGCATATTACTTCTATGTAAATGATTCTGTCATTCATTTATTCTCTGAAATAAAACTTGTGAAGTCCAGTGTACAAAGCAAATGTGTTAATGTTTTAAAATATAATGAATATGAACTTATATTAATTTTTTATTATACAAAGAAATAAATGCTTTTCCTCAAAATAATTTTTCTTCTAATTCTCCTCATAATGTAAGCAAGAAAATACAGGGTAAAATAATATTAACTAAAAGAGTGAATAGTAGTTTTTATAAATTGTCCTCCTCTCGTATAGAAATAGATAATTCTCAACTCCAAAAGTTAGTAGCAAAATGGATCATAGTTCCTAATTCTGAGAAAATCTTGATCTCCTTCATCAGGAGCTCAAATGTGATAGTCACAGAGACACATGACTCATCTACACTCTAGGCAAAAGGACAGTCTCTTGGCTGTAAATACATAGCAGGTGCACCAGGAGATTGATATTGGAAATAAAACCAGAGGAATGTTCAAAAAGCCCCATTTTATTATTAAGTGTGCACTGAGCCACCCAGAACAGTGAGATACTTAGGTGTTTATTTGCCAAGTACTTTTGCCCTACTAAAGTCCCTCTCACATGTCATGCCCATCAGATGAAAATGTGCCCAAAGACTTCAGGATCAAAGAACATTATGAAGTTTTCAGTGGTTCTGTTTTGTATTTTATTAGATCCTCGCTCTCTTGGGATATCAATCTGTTAATGTATCTATCAGTAATTGTGTTAATAAAGCTGAGTAAAGCAAATTTAAATTATACGCAAAACCACCTGTGTTCATTATATTTCTTTTCACTATGGCAAAATACTTTACAGAAACCACCTAAGAGAGAAATTATTTCTTTGGGCTCAGGATTTCAAAGGTTTCAGTTCACAAAGTTGTTAGGACCTATATGCTTGGGCAAAACATCATAACAGCAAGGGTATACAGTGAAGGAATTTATCTCACAGCAGACAAGGAATAGAGAAAAAAGAAAGAAGACAGGACCAGGTACAACCTTCAAGACAGGTCCTCACTCTCCTGCTTCCTCCAGCAGGCTCTAAAGTCTCCAGAACCTCCTAAAAAATGACAACAAACTAGGGAGCAATTGTTTAGCACATAATACTGGGGTGGAGGTCATTGCTAGTCAAACCATAGCACCATTTAATATCTAGGATCTGCCCTGAGCTTGTAAAACTGCTTATCTAGTGTTGAATGTTAACTAGGTTTCTTGAGACTTGTATTTTTATTGACTGTTGCTAAGTCCTCATTGAGATTTTAATTAACTGTTTCATCAAAGGCTGAAAAATATCAGCATTCTTGTCAATGGACAGTGAAGTAATTTGGGTTCAGAAACTGAACACTAACATCTAGGCTCAACCCAGAAAGCCCTTTGGTATCCAGTTTTTGAGGAAGTCCAAAAACTATACCGACTTCATTTATAAGTAACAAGCAGTTAATCTGATCATTTATAAAATTTTATAAAACAAGGGTGTCAGAAAATTTTGAAGGTTAGAACAAAGTACGTCTCTCACGTAAATGAAGTTGTAGAGTCCCACAGTGCTAACCTGGGGGGGGGGGATCATGAAGTGTTTTGCCTGCATGTGTGTGTGCACATCTACTTGTGTGTGTGCACATCTACATGTGTGTGTGCACATCTACATGTGTGTGTGCACATCTACTTGTGTGCCTGGCACCCCAGAGGTCAGAAGAAAGCGCTGGATCCCCGGAACTGGAGTTATGGTGGCTGTGGAAATTCCAGCAGACCTTTCTGTGGTGATATTTTATTTGTATTTTAATAAATAAAGTTTGCCAGAAGATCAGACAGTAAAACAGCCCCACTGGTCATCCTTACAGACCAGGCAGTGGTGACACACACTTTTAATCCCAGCAGCCGCACTAGTTTGCCATAGAAACTGGGCAGTAGTGGTGCACACCTTTAATCCCAGCCCTAGAGAGGAACATAAAATGAGAGGAGACAGCTCTTAGACACAGTCTCATTCCGAAATTCTTGGAGGCAGAATCACCATTTTGGACTGAGATCGAGGTGAGAGCCAGTAGCTGGCTGCTTTGTTTTTCTGACCTTCAGGTTGAACCCTAATATCTGTCTCTGGGTTTTTATTAATCATCCTACACCCGTCCCAGGTCCTCTGCAAACAAGTACTTATAGCCACTGTGCCATTGACTCAGCCCTCCCTGCACATTTTGATGAACAGTTTTATTGATTTCCATTGTCTCTTGATTTTGTTAATATCTTTCATAAAGTGGAAAATTTCAAAACTACCTCCCAGATATAATCATCTAAGAAATTACTTCCTAAAATATGGATCCCAACTCACATGTCAGTCAGCATCCTTTGATACCCAACAGACCTCTGTGAATCTTGAGTGATCATTCCAGACACATGGACTTGGCA